>JAQIWI010001943.1:0-14085 GCA_034698825.1 Deuterosminthurus bicinctus
CGGAAGCAAATGTCATACAGAGCTTCATTATCAATGCAGTAAGTTTCGTCCGTGTTTTCTACCAACTGATGCACGGACAATGTTGCATTGTACGGCTCCACCACTGTGTCCGAGACCTATATGAGTACAAAACATTTAAAAAATCAACCTTTCCCCACTCAACCACATTAGTTTATTGAGTTGTCCAACTAACCTTCGGAGATGGTACGACGCTGAAAGTGCACATAATTCTGTCGGGATACTCTTCTCGTATTTTAGAGATGAGAAGAGTGCCAAGCCCGGAACCAGTTCCTCCACCGAGTGAGTGTGTGAGCTGGAATCCCTGAAGACAGTCGCAACTTTCTGCCTCCTTTCGTACAACATCCAGGACTGAATCTACAAGCTCTGCTCCCTCAGTGTAGTGGCCCTTTGCCCAATTGTTTCCAGCGCCACTTTGACCAAACACGAAGTTGTCGGGTCGGAAGAGCTGGCCGAAAGGTCCAGAGCGTACGGAGTCCATCGTCCCTGGCTCCAGATCAATGAGAATCGCTCGGGGAACATATTTTCCACCTGAAAATAACACAAAATAAGTCAAATAACACAAAAAAAAGTCAGATTTTCCATTCATTTTAGTATGTTTCAATCCACTATATTTAAACGGGAATGTCATAGTCACATTGTGAGCAACAAGGAACTATTTCAAACAACCTAAACGACGATTTTTCGAAGATTTAATTGAGACAAGTCTGTTGCTATTGGATACCTACTGCGCGGCCAGAAAAATAAACAAAAAAAGCGACTCGTCTCACCGCCATAATTTAGAAATCTTAGCAATCAACAATAAACAATAGTACACAAGGAAATTTCAAGCAGAAGAAACTTGAAAAAAATATAATATTTCCTTACCGGTGGCCTCATTATAGTAAACATTTATACGCTCAAGCTGCAAATCCGAGTCACCACGGTAAGTTCCAGTGGGATCAATTCCATGCTCGTCCGAGATGACTTCCCAAAACTGCCATAAAGTACAGAGTGACGCTTAGAAAGAAAGCCTTAATTCAGGGACAAAAATGGTGGTTGGGAAATGTTTACTCACCTTAGCTCCTATCTGATTCCCGCACTGACCCGCCTGAATGTGAACTATCTCTCGCATGGTTAATTATTATGTAAATAAACAAATAATTCTGCTCTCAATTGTAGATTTTTGGAAACAAAGAACTATAATTGGCAATAATTACCAAGAGACCAAATTTGTTGGAGAGCAAATTTACGGACGTCTGTTCACTCCTTCCAATAGCCACCGACTGAGTCCATTTTTAATTTATTTCACTGCGGCTAGAATTGGATTGTTGTCTTAATTTGTACTCAACAATCCACACATCGCTTTGATGTCCTAGCAACAACATGAATCCCAAAATGGCGATTGAGCGTCCACCAGCTTAAGAAGACTGTGGCTACTAGCTTGTGTGACTTTGAACTATTAGTACCATTCAGGGGCGTCCGTGTTTAATTAACGCACTACGCACGAAGAATCATTATTTATTTCATTTACAGTGAACGACGCTGTGAATAATAAGATTTTCAAAGTTTAAAGACTGAAACACATTTACATATAGACTTTGGGGAGCTACTGATGGCACAAACAATTAGAATAAAAGCACCAAAATAACACGAAGGCTCCCCCAATTTCAAAATAGTCAGTAGATTAAAGCAAAACATCAAGAGTTCCTTCCACACACACATCCAAAAGGTGCTCAAGTTGGGCCAAGTATCCAAAGTCTTTGGATGCCATATTCAAATACTTAAACTAAACTCAATGGATGAGAAAAAAATCTGCAAAATAAAAAAATTCACATAAATGATACAGCCGTCAATAGCATCAAATGAATAAGCTGAGCTAAACAAACACACATTCACCATTTATTCTTGCTGTCCTTGGACCGCTTGAAGCGAACTTGTAATCGTCTAGAACCGATGCGAAGTCCATTCATGACTCGAATTGCATTCTGTGCGCTTATCGGGTTATCGTAGGACACGAAGCCGAAACATTTGGACTGATTCGTAGTCTTGTCAAAGAAAACTTTAGTTGACAGCACTTTGCCAAAGCGAAGGAATGCATGAGTTAATTCCGCTTCCTTGAATTCTGGAGGTAAGTCGTAGACGAACAGCGTCGAGCCATCATTCCTACAAAGTTGTCCCTGCGAATTAATCATTTGCTTTCATTAAAATTCCATCCTCATTGCCTCTGTGCATCATCAGACCCAACAATTCACAAAAACTTACAGATGGTGCCGGTGGCATCATAGCAGCAAGTCCTTGATTATTCGACCCTTCCATACTCATATGTTGTGGTAAATTGTGCGGGTAGCTGAAGCCTCCATTAGAAAAGGGACAAGACGGGATCACGTTGACCCTAGAATAATTCGGAACACCGACAACAGGGCCTGGAAATGTGCCTGGAATTAAATTGTTCCTAGGGGTCGAGACAGTGTAGACAACTCCAGGATTTTGTGGCTGATGATGGTTATGATGATACATATTTTGCATGACATTTGGATATGAGTAAGATCTTGCCGGTGGGTACAAATGAATGGGTGGGACGCCTGATGGAGGCAATACATTCATTCCTGGTGGACCTCTGTAACATGGTGGTGGTGGTGGTGGCGGAGGAAGATTAGCTACATTATTGGCTCCAATATTATTATTATTGTTGAAAACTCCGTTGCTTCCTAAGCATCCCGACGGTGGTGCGATATGATTCAATTGAACACTTCTGTTATTTCCGATGCACCCTCCCACCGGCATGTTGTTGTTAGCAATACAAGTTGGTAATCCAAATGAAGGGATTGGGGGCTGTTGAAAGTTGTTGTTGAGTGACGTTGGTATGCAAGGCGGTGGATGAGCTTGAATGTTGCTGATGCTGTTTAGATTTGACAGGACATTGCACGCTGGAGCACTTGAAGAAGATTGTGGTTGCATTGTTGGCATGATTCCTCCTCGTGACATCATATTTGCTGGTTTGTATGAATTCAGCTGAGAGGTCAAAGGTAAGTTTAAAGAGCTGACAGGCTCAGGAATTGAAGTTGGCGGTGGTGGTTGCGGTGGCGGATCTAGCTGTCCTGTGTCCTGCTGCTCTTCAGTAATTAACTGCGTTGAAGCGTTACTAGTAACCGAAGCATAGGTTGGTGGTTGAACTGGCTTTTGACAGTTATTACTGTTGCTTGCTCGATCCAAAATAGTTTGACGCAAATTCTCCTGCCTGTTGGTAGATGAGTCAGGAAGATGCTCGCCTTCATTTTCTACAGCATGAATAATAAAAGAATTTATTGTAATTAGAGTAATGATTGAAATCAAGTGTCAAGAAATGAAATTTCCATCTTTGTACCATTCGGCTGCACTGCTACTAAATTAGGGCCTGCCTTTTGCGGTGAATAGGAGGCGATATTAAGGAAAAAGTTATTGGCGGCGTTGAAATGTTTGGTGGAAAGGAAGTCATCTAGAGTTTGAAGGACATAGCCCGCACCATACTTGCAGCTTTCTGACATCTTTGTATTGTTCCCCATTGCTTCCCCACGGATTGTGTGGTCCTGATCAGGACCCTTCGAACTTGTGACTTTGCGTAGCGTCAAGTCTGATAGCCCTTCAAAGTTTCCATAATGTAAAGGACTGTCTGTCTTCTCTCCATCTCCTGTCCAAGAGGTGGCATGGTTCATTGGAATCGTCCATCCTGCTGCTGCACCACATTTTGTAGTGGAAATGTCATCGAATGGAAGGAAATCATGATCAGTTTCCGATTCGTTTAATGTGATTCGCATGGCCTCTTCATCTGCACCAGCATTCCCATTCTCTGTTTCAATTGTCTCTGTCATATTGTCATACTTGGATGAACCGTCATTTCCGACTTGTTCGTTATTCTTGCTGATCGGGTCAATTTCTGTGGATATGGCGGAAGTGGGAACGGAGCTGCTGATAGGCCAAAATGACTCACTATCACCGCCATGTGGATTTAAAAAACTAGGATTGTATCTTGAACATTTGTCTAGAGCAGCTCGACCAGAGGTTACTGGAGAATTTTCTGGGCTTGACATTGGCTCATCCTGTACTGAGCCTTGGATGAATTGACGCAACTCACGGAATGCAGAGAAACGATTGTGTGGATGGGGAAGAATGGGCTGAAATCCTGGTGGAACCTACAAGAACAAATTTCTCAAGTGAAATTGCTACGTGTGAGATTGGAAAAAGCCTACGGCCGGTGTAGTGCGTTCCCTCAATGGTTTTGTGGATGAGTCATTGAATGAATTCAGTGCTGATAAATCCACCGTATTTTCAGGTTGAGAGAAGGCCATTCGAACTATTAGTGGACAATGACAGTCCTGCAATAAAAATTAACCAATTGAACCTTGTGTCTTGATGGAATGATATGTAAGTCTGTTCAAACCTCCATGATGATTGACTGGTGAAGTTCTTTGACTGCATTCAGAGCTTGAGACTTGGATGCATAGACTGCATATCCACAACCTTTGCTCATGCCATTGCTGTCTCTGCAAATTGCACATTCTTCTATCAAGCCGTAGCGATTGAGCAAAAGGCAAAGATCTGAGGCTTCCATATTCTTCGGCAACATCTCCATAATGATCTTCCTCTCTACGTATTGAAATCTGGATAATTCTTATTGCAAGACTGTGACGTAATAAGTCTTGGTATCACTAACCAAGAGCAGTCTCCTTCTCCGCTATTTGCATCTGAATGGGATGATTCATCTGCAAGGACATTTGCATTTCAGTTGCATTCTCAGTAAACCAAAAACTCTCTTGACTTACCCCGGGCAATTTCTTCGTATTGTGCCAGGCTATTTGAGCGTTCATTGCGGACTTGCGGTTGTAATAGACAATGAAGCAGCATCCTGCAAATTCAAACGAGGTCATGAATACACTAACCTAATGTGAGTGTTTTTTTCAAAAGTAATTAATTCACGTACCTTTGCTTTGCTGTGTGAGGCGATCTCGGACAATGTCGATTAAATAAATCCTTCCAAATACTTCAAAGAAGTAACGAATTTCCTTCTCGCCCCATAGATATGGTATCTGTCCCACAAATAACTTTATAGAGTCGGGGTCCGGCAAATCATGCATTCTGAATACCAAAACGCAAGCATGAGTTTTTTTTGCTTTATCAGCAGCAATGATTGTTTCTGAATCTTTTTGTACCTTAAAGAAGTACTTGACTGCGTTTCCATACTTTCAGTTCCAGTCTCTTTCACAGCCAGTTTCTTGGCCTTCCTCGCTCTACATTTGCTCAATTCTTCCACCCCTCAATATTTTCGAACATTTTGTAAAGTCCTACCACTAAATATATCTACAGCAAAGGTCTACCTACAGTGAGCTCGCTAAGAATACACAATTACGTGTGTAGTCAAATAGGGTGTCATATTTTGAACATATTAGCAATTAAAACTATCAGCTTAGAGGCACAACAATGTAAAGTATTGAGTCCCATTCATTCAAAACGCACACAACTGGATCCATGCTCCAACTCTCCTAATAAATTAAATTTCCTATATGTAAATAAATTTATAATTATTCCATGTGTAAAATCATAAAAGTTGTATTACTGTCATTAACAAAAGCAAAGCATTGGTATTACCGCTGTTAATTAGTCAACATCTAAGCTCTTTCAGCTGCGCAAAGTAGCGTTGTTGATTTTTGCACTTCGTAAATCGTTTGTAAAGATCTGCGTACGTACTTAGGAGGTTTCAAAGTTTGCTTACTTCGATTTCCTCCTCTTATTCTATTCAATTTGAATCAAATTCAAAGTCAATCAATCCTGATCTTGTGGAATTTGAAACAACGATATGCACCAATAATCATCTCATCAAATCGATACAAGGCTCATTTAGCTAACTTTAGCTTATTAGCTTTCTACATTTCTTCAGAAATCATTAAGTAGCTCAAAATCTACAACTAATTTCATTGATCATCACCCCTCATTTCTTAACAAGCCATGGTAACTTTTGCGTCCGAACTTGGGCTCGAATAGTTCCGATTATGTCTTTGTCTCAACATCAACAGCACTCACTGAATGCTGAATGCACGCGTAAATCCTGCAGTAGATGACGCTGGCAATACTTTACCTTTACCAACTGTTGGATTTCTTTAACGTGATTTTGCATTAAAAAAATAAGTCTAATGTCAATATAAAAAAAAAGAGTTTTTAGAATATTAGCATGATGAAATACTGCACTAAAAATGCTACACACTCGACCAAGATAATGTGAATGTGCTCAAAGTTAGTCATAACTTTTGGCAAAAAGAGAAAGATGGAAACTGAGGATGTCCCCATGAAGACGATGCATTTGTGTTGAAGCTGCAATGCAATTGAACTTTTGGAAAATGATAGCAGGATGTTCATGAAGAGGACAAGGTACAAGATTGGATTGCAAAGTGTCAGTGGATTCCTGCTCTTGACACGTCTGAAATGAAACTCTGTTAAATGAGCTCATTTTTCACGGATTATTAACGTTATTTTATCTGCTCGAATTTTTGCATCTAACACATCACACGCTCACATGTAAGATTCCCTTTAAAGTCCATATAGACACACCTTGGCTGAAACTCTATTAATATCATCATTCCCTCTCGTCCATTACTGTAAAGAGCTGGAATTTTCCCATTTTTTTGTCTTGATGCGGAAACAAATTGCGTCGGAATATTCATGTCTATGCTCAGCCATTTAACTTCCGTGGGGTGAAGACTTAACGAACCCGGTTCTTTATTTCTTGCCGTCCTGATCAATGTGCAAGCATTTATTTTGCGTGTGTGCGTGTGTATACGTTAATGGATTTAAAAAGAGAAGTTATATGCATGTTTTTGCATTGCAGTCAAAGGATCTTATTATATGTTTCAATGGATTTTAAAAGAGGCTTGAGTTTGTTCTCATTTTGGAGAGCAAGTTTCGTCTAAGTGCATGCCGCCTCATATTGACCGACAAGGGAAGTTTATAAGTAGGAAGAGAGGACCCAGCCCTCCTTGTCGGCGAGTATTATAGATAGGAAGGCACATTATACAGGTAGGCAAGGACTCTGTGGCAGATTGCTTTGTAAATCTAATTATTACCAAAGTTTGATGCATTGCGTTGGATATATATAATTTGAAGCGGTACCATTTGTTACTGCAGTCTGGCAGAGGCAGAGCAGCAGGAGTTGTGGGGACATATTCAAGGTAAAGGATTTCACATAATCCACCATGCATCATTTTCTATGCGGCTGTTAAAGTGCATTTTTTTAATACAGGTTACTATCTGTATAATATTGTATGCAGAAACCCACACAGAATTCTCCCTTCTTTTTTTCTCATTTTCCGCTCTGCTGTCCAACGAGCTGAGCTTGGTTGTATTAGTGTTTAAAACTCGTTGGCGGAATGAGGAGCTAACAACTTATGGGCCTTGCCGACTTTTGTAGAGGACATTGAGGTGTGTTTCATTTAAGAGGAAACGATTGTCATACCCACACAGGTCCTTTTAAATTCATTGAAACAAGAACAGACGCAGCATATGCACTCCTTTGGAAACACATTCAAAGACATATAGTCTCCACAAGTATACATTGAAAATCCAATAAAGTTGAAATGCATACAAAAGTCTCATATGAATCCACTGACACACACGAGTCCCATTCCCATTAGAGAGCATTGAATCCCATAAGAATCACATATAGTCGCACGAGTTCCATAAGAACATGTTGACACAAGTGTCCCATAAGAAATCTACAGACTCTACAGTCCTACCGACATGTTCGGTCCAAAGAATATTGGCAGCCAGGAATGGACTGTTGAATTGAGGGCGAGGCTCTGTAACTATAACAATGTTTGCTCCATAAGTAAGGTTATTGAGTGTGTTATCTCATCAAGGTATGTCGTAGAATTTTACAGTCCAGTCAATTCTTCGAATGGTGCCATTATTATAATTGTTATTATTACAAAAGTGAGCCTGAAGCAAGCATGTTTCCGTGGATAATCAAAGAGGACAGAGGCTGGTGGCTATTTGACACAACATAGCACAACTATCATCATATATTCTCATGTGTCCAAGCGGTCATGATGAGCCCTGTCATGCTCTACCACTTGAAATCCACACTCATCCCCTTCATGATTGATTTCCATAGAGAAATGTCACAAGTTGTTCCCCTAAGCCGTCAAAAGGACCCAGCTCTTTTCCTTTGTGTATATATGGAGAGAATCAATTATCTAATTTGTGCATCCGTCAATCACATTCCGCCTTCTTTAGTGACGCCTTCACACAACAATCGGCCAGTGAATTACTTTTCCAGGTCAAACGAAGGAGGAAGGGCGGGTCGAGCGACGAAAGGCTTTTAATAATTAGACAAACCATTGCCAGCCCATATGCATCCCATCAGTTGAGACAAGTAGACCTCGGGATGAAAGTGAACTTGGTTCAGCGACAGCCGTCGTCTATTTGTAGTCAAAATACCACTCTTTGCACTCACTCATCCTGGCTGGCACCCGCTCAAATGGAACGTTCAACCGTGCACATCTTCCTCATGAACTTGTACTTGTATACACTCATCATTTTGTTCAGACTTGAAGGCGACAAGGAGAATCAACTGCAAGGATCTCCTTTGCGGACAGATAGCTCGTGTAATTGCATTCATCCGAGCCAGTTGTGTTGGAAGGAAAAGGGGAAGGCATCTGCATTGCACCAATTGCAGCACGTAGCTATAGCTTCCTTTCGTGGCATTTCTCAGGGAATTTCTAATTTTTATAAACACCCCATTCCCACTATACATGATGAGGAGAGGATTAGGCTCAAGTTTCTGTGGACTTCGGGCTCATGTAGTCTGCAGGTTGATATGCGTGAAGCCACATACTGAATCAGTGTTGCAAGATAATAATGCTACACTATCTTAGATCCAAACAATAATGCATTTCCTCATTGATAGATGAATATTTAATGACATTTTCAACTGGAATTGTACATGATACTGTGATTAACTAATTCTGATAATAATTGAGGCAAAAATTCCACAGATTTTTAGCCGAGTCATACAGGACTTTTAAAGATATCATATATCATTAATAATGATAACAATTGTTGGAGATGTTCGTTGCAATGTTGCCATTTCCAACACTAACCACTTGGTTATAATCCTCTCCATTTATGCAGTGAAGCATGAAATAGGAGCTGGGCGAATAAGGTCGTGGCTTAATCATCTTTCTTTCTCTCTCTTAATCCATACAGAGGCACGCAAGAGTCACTCTCATAAAACTGAGTCCGTCATTGAGCACGAGGCCTACCAATCCCTTCTGCCAGACTGAATAATACGAGCGTACATCATTGTGATCATGCACCCACAGTTTTCCATGTAATGCAAAAGCAGGTGGAATTCTCATAGAGAACATCAGCAATAAGCCTGACCGTTCCTCTCACATGAACATGAACGAGCATTCATTGACTGATTGAAAATTATCTGGTGGTTGCAAACTTAATTGACCCTTCCATCTTCAAGTCGGACCGCAAAGTTGAAGCAAAGCTCAAACCGCAAAACTCCTTCCACGTCTTGCACATTCACATATGTAACTGTTGTGTGAAGTGGACTGAAACACAACAGGGAGTCAAAGAAGCCCAAGTTCAAGTGCAATAATTCTCCATGTAGTAGAAGATTGTGTGAATGAAGAAAACTTTGTAAAAGGAACATTCCAACAAGGGAGGCTGTGAGCTGAACAAAAATAGTCACACAAGACTCCCTCTCCACGTTTCTCTCATCACATCAATTTTCCCATGATCATTTCTCTCTGACTGAAAAAGTTGAAGCCAAAAATAGAAGAGTCTGAGTAAACATTTGGCTTCCTTTGCAAGAGTTATTCTCAGACGATACGACGGGGCTGGAGAAATGTTTTACGGATCGGATCACAAGACGACCGAGATGAAAATCTCCTGCTGCTATCTTAAGCTTCAAAATCCCAGCCTCTTTTTCGCCTCATCAGTCTTTCAATAGCTCTCATATTTTTGCTTTTTTTTGTAAAAAAAAATAAACAAACATTAACTTCAAACATTATGATGCATTGCAGTGACAAATAATGCATTCTGCATTGACAGACTGCACAAAGAGTGAGACAGAAGAAGTAAAAGTAAAGGCCGTGGGGTGTTGATAATTACAATAATGATCTTAAAATGAAGCTTTAGCTTTGAGTTTACTTTTATGGACACTGCGTGGGTCAATGGAGAGAGTGTGGATGATTGATTGCAATGTATGATTCAAGTGTGCGGCATGAAAAACAAACTTTTATGTATTTAATACCTCCGCCATCCTATTGGCATTGCAATGCCTACACCTTTGTTGGCCGGATCATCAACGATATCTCACAGTCTTCCTTATAGGTGCTGCTCATTATTCTCAGTGTGCCTGCGTGTAAAATAAACAATTAAAGGAAGGGCCCCGACTGTATGAATCTCAGTCTCTGTTTTGTCCTTTTGACACAGTGACATTCGGCTCTTATCAGTCTGTGGATCAATATGTGTTATGTGATGTCATTGACAATTATTATTCCAGCGAGCCAGCTCATCAATATTTTTAGACTCACATTATACATATTGTTTGCAGTATTAATACTAAACTCATTCACAATCAGCATAGATTGCAATGGCCAAAAGTTAATCCCTTTCCAAGACTTTCGCCATTGAGCAAGACCTTATATAGTGATGGATTATTATTATTAATATATTGAGCCATCATCTCAAGCGCCCACCGTTACACACACGCACACACCATTCATTTTCTCTTCATTTGAGTGCGTGCGTACTTTGAAGCCTCCATAAGCCTCGATAAGCCGAGCTGATAAAATAATAAAATTTCCCTACTAAAATCATATGGTCCGATGTCGAGCCGGCCGGCTTTTAGTAATTAGAGGCATGAACTGTGGGCTAAATTAGGCCAAAATGATGTCAAAATCGTGCAGAATTAATTGCCAATTTTCGAGGTATATATATAATTAATTTCAGAAAGCATATTGAAGGCGACACCATTACAGATGATGAGCAGTAAGACAAAACTTACTGAAAATTCAGTGAAATCAACCAGAATGTTAAAGCAAATAATAATTGATTGTGAAATAAATAATTGTCTACAAAATCTGTAGAATAAATAATTGATTGTAAAAAAAAAGTGGACAGAAAATTACACAAATTGTAGAGCACCACGAACCCTGAGAGCTTTGAGCCACCCACGTGATCAGCCCAATACGAATAAATTATATCACAAATTGCAGGGCTCAAAGACTGGTAGGAGTTCATAGTAAAGCAAGCTTGCATTTATCTAAACTTCTCTTGTATAATATAATTCTGAAAAGAATCCTTGTAGTATACCATCAGCCATTTCTACAGGCAATTTCTCATCAGTTTTCTCCCCTGCCCCTATATTTATTACTCAAGCTTCCACAACAAGAACTGTCCAGTCTCCTATTATTTGGCACATGAATAAAAGCCACCTGCTGTGATTATTGTTATAAGCCATCAAGGTCTTATCCACAGTAGAAGAGTAGTTGCTTTTCCCCATTATAATCTGCTTGGAGGCAGGTAGGTTAGAAAATTCAAAGCAAAAATCAGAAGAATCTCCAAAGCGACAGCGACACACCCAGCAGCAGCAGCAACATAGCCCTAGAAAAAAATTAACAATTGATGACCGACCAGTTCGTGATTAGCACTTCCTCATCATCATCATCATCAGGACGAAAAGTAGCAAAAGAATCAACAACTGTGTCAATTCCCTACGGCCACTCACACCACGATCTTTACTCCTGTTTAACTTGCAGCACTTCTTGCTCTCTAGTTGCATTACATAACCTGAAAAATTCAACTATTCCCAGCTCATTTTCGATACATTTCCAGGTCATTTTCCAAGCATTTCCAGGTCAATTTCCAAGTATTTCCAGGTAAATTTCATTAAAAAGTCTACAGACATGGACAATGACTTGTGTGAAGAGAGACTATGTAACAAAAAGGCTGTAGACTTTGAATTTCTCAAGTGCATAAGAAGAGGCGGTCAATTCTCAGGTCCATATAAAGTCATGCTGAGGGTGGTGGTGACATGAATTAATTATGAAAAAAAAAAGATTGAAAATAATCCAGTCTGTTTAAGGAAAAGATGTGGAGAGTATGCATTTCGTGTGTCGGTTACATGGAATTAAGAAACGTGTGGCGTCCATGAAGAAAAAGACGGTTAAGAACGACGATGTATAGAGCCAGACTGAACATGTGCAGGCGATAGTGAGACTGCGACCGTTGGATGGGCCAGGGGGTTACCCCCACACCCCCAAAACCCCCCGCCGTTTGATTGCATTGGAAAGGCCTTTGCCACCCACTCCCCCCCTTGAGCCTCCCGCTCAGTCCGCTTTTGTTAACAACGGCGACTCGGCCGTAGCTCTCGTCATTCTTCATTCGGCGCTCACGGAGGGAAGACGTGTCAGTCTGATCAGTTGACGTTGTCCGTTAGAGAATTCTGAAGCCCGCTGTTAATCTTTGTGAAGAGTTGTGATTTATTTAAAAAATAATTAGTCATCAAAATGCGTGAAATCGTTCATATTCAAGCTGGGCAGTGTGGAAACCAGATCGGAGCTAAGGTGAGTGAATGAGTTTAATGTGGATTTTGTATTGATTATTAGTCGGTCTTGCAAGTGAGTCAAGTCAGGTATGGTGGTTGTTGAGGTGGGAATGGCCGGTGGAATTGTTCGGGGTTGTTGACTGAAGTTGTAGTTAGAGAGGATGGTGGTGATAATGAGGATGATGACGACCGGGAAGTGAACATGTCCGCTTCCGCCTGATTATTTCCTCTCGTCTGTTTTGTATTTGAAGAGTGGTGATGATGCCGGTGGAATTTGTGATGGGAGAGCTGACTTGACTAGAATGCAAATGTGAGAAGTTGATTGTGTGGGTGGTTTTTTAGAATGGGATATTTTACATGAACCGGCGCCGGCATTTCATGCTGATGCAAGTTGAATGTGCTTTTGACATTGAACTAGGCTATATATAGACGACGACGAGGGTTTGTATCGGGAGTGCGGCAGTCTCATGATGTTGTTTTGTTTGTCTGTGTCAATAGTTCTGGGAAATCATCTCGGATGAGCATGGAATTGACCCGACTGGAGCTTACCATGGGGACTCGGACTTGCAATTGGAAAGGATCAATGTGTACTACAATGAAGCTTCCGGAGGAAAGTATGTGCCACGTGCCGTTCTTGTGGATTTGGAACCCGGAACCATGGACTCTGTCCGCTCGGGTCCATTCGGTCAGATCTTCCGACCTGACAACTTTGTCTTTGGACAAAGCGGAGCTGGAAACAACTGGGCCAAGGGTCACTACACCGAGGGAGCTGAATTGGTCGACTCTGTTTTGGACGTTGTGAGAAAGGAAGCGGAAAGCTGCGATTGTCTTCAGGGATTTCAAATGACTCACTCTCTGGGTGGCGGTACTGGATCCGGAATGGGAACTTTGTTGATTTCTAAGATCCGTGAAGAATACCCCGATAGAATTATGAATACCTACTCTGTCGTCCCCTCACCTAAGGTGTCCGACACCGTGGTGGAGCCATACAATGCCACTCTCTCTGTCCATCAATTGGTAGAGAATACAGATGAAACCTACTGTATTGATAATGAAGCCCTGTATGACATCTGCTTCCGCACCCTCAAACTCACCACACCCACCTATGGAGATCTGAATCATCTCGTGTCCTTGACAATGTCCGGTGTTACCACCTGCCTTCGTTTCCCTGGTCAGTTGAATGCTGATCTGAGGAAACTGGCCGTCAACATGGTCCCATTCCCCCGTCTTCACTTTTTCATGCCCGGCTTCGCCCCACTCACCTCCAGAGGAAGCCAGCAATACCGTGCCCTCACCGTTCCTGAACTTACTCAGCAAATGTTTGATGCCAAGAACATGATGGCTGCCTGCGATCCACGTCACGGACGTTACCTGACTGTGGCTGCCGTTTTCCGTGGTCGTATGTCCATGAAGGAGGTGGATGAGCAAATGTTGAACATCCAGAACAAGAACTCGAGCTACTTCGTTGAATGGATTCCAAACAACGTGAAGACGGC
>JAQIWI010001944.1:0-14080 GCA_034698825.1 Deuterosminthurus bicinctus
AAACGTCAAAAGCCGAGCCCTCAAAGCGGTACAATGAACCTGGAAAGATATGTATTTACATACAAATCCGGGCTCTGGTCATTACAATGACAAATTGTTGATTTTAAAATCATAAGTGCTTCGATCAGCCGCCCTGAAGACGGAAACAGGATGCTAGCTAGCGAAAAAAAGTTGAACACGATCTAACCCGCTGATACGTTTGACCTCTCAAACTATGACAAGCGCAATTGTGTCATCCCACCGAGAGGAAACTACTTGCAAAAATAAATAGAAACATCCGTTCTTCCCTTTTCGTAAACAAGTCAATCTTGCTTGTTCGCATAGGAGTTTCATTTTTGCCAGGTCAATTTGATTCGGGTAACTTTTTTTGAAATCTACAACTTCTAGCCAGAACGGGCCAAAACTTCCTCAATACTGAATATTGATACCTTAACACATGAGCATTTTATGACATGAATTTGACGGGTGGGGGTTGCCCATGTCTTTGGCAACTGGAGTCTCAATTTTCATTTTCACCAAGTTCCGCACTCTAGGTTATCTCCATTTTTGAGGAATCATGAAATATTCTCTCAAATTCGTAATCTACTCGTTAAAATGTACCCTAGTTTCCGCTGCAGAATTCAGGAAACGGAAGGACTCAGGTTTTTAACGTCAATATGTGGCAAGAGCTGGCGGAGATTCTAAATTGTAACGGTACCCATCCAAATAACCATAAATTTTACCCTGAAATTGGTAAATTTAATTCTATGGGTCGGTATTTTTTCAAAAACTCTGCACTATTTTTTCGAGTAGGCTAAAAACTTGAAAGAATTTTGCGTGATTTATCCAAAATGACGGTGGACTAATGTGTGCAACGTTGTGTAACTGCAAGTTCAACCTCCTCTAACTAGATACAGAGGCAACCCCTACCCCTTAAATTCATGTTGTAAGGCCCTTAAGTGTTAAGGCATTGATAGCCGACATTAAGGAAATTTGGGCCCACCATGACCAATTTGTGTACGTTTCAGAAATAGTTACTCATCATTGTTGAAGACCTTGCAGTTTGTGTTTGACTTTTGCTTGTACTTGCACTTTTACGTGTTGCGAGGCTATTCATGTATGCAGACATAATGAGAGAGGTCAGATTGGTGAGTTAAATAAAAAGGGGGGACAACAAACTGCTCCTTTAGTCGTGCGGTCAGTTTGGAGCAGTCATCCGTAGAAGGAACATCATCTGAAAGTTATTACAAGTTGGTTAGTGAGAGCAAGATGAAGATAATTTTGGTCATCGCTACTGCACTGTGGTTCGTCTCAGTCCTGAGTGATGTGAATGCCACTGTAATCGAACCAAGAGGGCTCGAGCAAGGTACGAAATTTATTATGAAAATGTTGAACGACCAATCTCAGTTGACTTTTATTTGTAGCAACGCAATTTGTTGAGTTATGGTTTTGATAATTTTCTGGTGATTTTTATTGCAGGAAATTCAGAGGAACCGGTTCTGGAACCGCTAAACTCCGTAAACGAACCACTCGGGGCGAAACGTGTACGAAGACAGGCGACCTCCTCTGGCTTCGCCTTTTGTAAGTACAAATTTTGTATTGTTCAATGCAACTATTTTTGCTGTAAAGTTGCTGTACGTATTGGTCTGGTTCAATACACAGCCGTTTGGCCTATATTTTTGACCATTAATGTCGCTTGATTTTAAAGATTATTTCATGGCTATGCATTAGTTTGTTTTTATTTTTGTTTTTCAGTTACTTGTCCCAACAATGGTGTCGAATGGTCAGGTAATGCGTTGCTAACAGATTGAAATCTTTAGCTATGCAAGTACAAAATTTTAAACAATACGTATTGTTTTTTTTAGTCTCCTGGACCAGCGCGGGTGTCACAGGTACGTACATATGTGACGGCAGGGGCACTTGATAGTTGACTGCAAAATTCAATCTAATGTTTCCTGTTTCAGCTACAAGCGCGGGGAATGTTTTCACAGGTTTGTGCTACTGATTAAAGTAAATATTCGTTTGCTCAAATTGTACTTGACATTATTGGAAAACTTTCCAACTTTTACTTTACAGTCGAACCCGCTTCCGGTAGTCCTGGAGTTCAATGTAAGTATTTTTAACTGATACTGATGAGCATTTTTTGGCTTTAAAATCCTTTCAGTAAGTGTTAACTCAAGTCCAACTTTTGATTTTCAGGCTTCGAGACGAGCACGTCGGATTCTGATAGACTCGTGACATGTAAGTGCTCTCCACTGAAAATCGTCTGGCCGCAAGAGTCCATCACAGCTTTGTTGAATTCAATGCAAATATTTTTTCAGGTTCTGATGCGAATGGAGAACATCAATTTACAAGTAAGTACGCGCACAGAGAGATAAATCCAGTAGTTATTTTTTCAATGATGGAATTATTTGTAACAATGTCCAAATTTTGGTTTTGCAGTTAAATGTCCTAATGGAACTCTCCTAGGTCGGTGTTTCTGGTTGTGGATATTAATTTGGAGCTCAAAACTATCGTATGAATTTTTATGAAATTAATTCTATCTCTTTGGTTTCCAGTTACGTCTACCGATGTCATTGGAAGAGGTGGGCATAACTCACTATAAATAATTTACAAAGCTTCAGTCACACTTTCATCACTAAAATATGCCCCTTTTTGTGGCTTTTCAGTTACCTCGCGTCCCGGTACTACGATTGGTGAGTGAAAAAACCTTGCAAAGCCGAGAACTGTGTCAACTGGAGTAAGTAATAATGAGAGTCAATTTGTTTTTAGCTACTGGACAATCCTGGAAGTGGACATGTTAGTAGCCTACTTACTCAGAAAAATAGTAACTTGTGAAACAAATATGCTTGGAAACAATGTAAAATTAATTTATCATTGCTGATTTCAGTTACGTCAGCGTCAGGTGGACCAAGCCCGACCACAGGTTCGTACTGCACGCTTGTAAAAACAACTCATAGCCACCGAATGTGCTTGAAAACATTTTAAAGTCTGTCTTTTGCTTTGGGTTTTAGTTGTGGACACCCAGCGTATTACAGGTTAGTGTGTTACTAAAGAGAAATCCGTGAGAAACTGGTTTGAATGACATTTAAATTGGGTCCAAGTTTTGTTTTAGTGATGTTCCCTGATTTCAAAACAATTATACGTAAGTTTTACGGACTTATTATTAGATGTAAGACAGATGTATGCTTTGAGTGTGTTTAAGACGAGGTTGGAATTTTTATTCTTCAGTGACCTTCTTGAGTTTCCTCGATGGAAGTAAGTAACACAATACAAAATTAGTAGTAATAGACTGAAATGTACTTTAAGGGACTGTCACAATATTGGTTTCTTTATATTTTTGTTGTAGATGCGGGAGGAAACCCTGGTGGCCGTGGTAAGGGAGGGGAACATGCTCAAGGAGTTGGTCTGCTGGCACAAGAATTTGTTCAATCGATAATGAATAGAAAGGGCTAGTGACTTTGAAACCTCCGTGGCAAGGTAAGAATTTATACATTAAGCTCACAGTCAAAGTATCTACGACCTTTTCAAAACCAGTCCTTTCCTACTTGACCCACGATCAGACTAAAAATGTTGGTGCCGACACAAAGCTAATTAGTTTATTATTGCTCTCAATTGCAGGCTCCAGGACATCCCCATCGGCAAGGCTCTGACTACAATGACCAACCCAAAAAAATCTTCATTAAATTAGAACGGAACGCAGTTCATTTTTTTCAATCGTAATTTCAACATTAATTATTTCATTTTGACTGTAGCCATTTGCTCTCAGTCTTTCCTTTTTTTTCAATTTTGTTTTATTGATTTCATTTTCTCTTTTCAATTTCATTTTCTTTTCATTTCATTTTCTCTTTTCATGATAAATAAAAGTTCACATGCGATTCCTTTAGCAAGCATCTAAATTCCAAGTTTTACCAGCACTCATTTTATTGCATACCTCTTGGATTTAAGCTCGCTCATATCAAGTTTTGGTAGCACCTGCCGTCCGCATCCTCGCATTTTGGCTGATCAACGCATTCAAAACATGTCTTCGACCTGCTCATCTTTAGGCTTTAGTGGTACAAATTCCGGTTTTGCAGTGAATTTTATTGATTAGGACTGGATCACAGTATAGGATGAGCTTGGAAAGAAATTCACACCAGGAAAAGTCACACTTGGCCAATTTGCCACCCTGATCAGCTCATCTCTATGGTTAGCCGATCGACTTGCTTACATTTGTTATGAAGGGAGCTGTCACAAGGGGGACTATCATTTAGTGTCATGACGGAGCTTGAAATATTAAAATTACATTGATGTTGATCTTGATATCACCGACAATTAATGCCTGTACGCCACAAGCATTGTAACAATATTGCCCAAAACGAAATGCACAAAGGTTGGAGTAGACTCACGTTCCAGCACGTGGAACTCG
Organism: Deuterosminthurus bicinctus; assembly: GCA_034698825.1. Classification (NCBI taxonomy): domain Eukaryota; kingdom Metazoa; phylum Arthropoda; class Collembola; order Symphypleona; family Bourletiellidae; genus Deuterosminthurus; species Deuterosminthurus bicinctus. The sequence continues at coordinate 4,388 of JAQIWI010001944.1, forward strand.
CCAACCTTGATCCCAACCAGTGGGATTGAGCGCATCTGTTTCTTCAGAACAAGGACGTCTGCACAACCACTTAACCGCAACCGATACACAGCGAGCTGCGCCACGTCCTTGAAAAGAGCCGGAATTCTAAATGCTTGGCCATAACTGACTGTGTAGATAAACGTCTCATCCATTACTAAGACGTAGTACATCACACCAAAGACTGGAAAGTCGCTGAAGTGCGCAATGGCAGCATAGCCAGTGCCAATGCAGGTGCCAATGCACAGAATTTTCCACGAGAATATTACGGAGCGATTCACAACGTTGGTGATTATGACATAAAGTTGGATATGGCGAAGACAGCTGTACGTCCGTTCTAGCTTTTGCCAATTGGTAGTCCTGTAGGAGATCTCATTAGATAAAGCTGCAGTATTTTAGTGTACTTAGAATGTTATTACCGTCCAACTGAGCCCATTAAAGTTTTGAGTTGATTGTTGACCAGGTCGAAGGACATGAGTTGAAGAGTGCACACCGGGACTCCTATAGCGTAAATCATAAATATGTATCGCGCCTCTTCGAGTAGGAGAAGAGCGAAGGCGAGCCATGTTTGGTACTGATGTGGTAGTCCAGCATATAGAAGGAACGGTAGGGTCGGATAGTAAATAAGAGGCCCTAAACCGTAAAGGTATTTAACGTTCATACCAGATGGCATCAATTTCCCACTACCGTTCTCACAAAATTCCGTACGTACTTTTAGACTTACGGTAAGCCAGGGCCTATATCCTATATCCCTATTTGCAATACTCGGACAAGAATGATGACGCATACAATGGCTACCTAAAGTGGAAGAACGACTTTGAAATTGTTATGGGGACCCACGACAACAAAATTTGTCAAGCATGTCAAATGCTTGAAAACTACAAGGAGAAACTTGCTCAGGGGGGTGAAAGATTGAAACCACAGCGTAGCATCTTGAGTAGTGAGTAGGCACAATTCTCTTGGAAACGGAGGAAATTTTAGTGACTTTAAAGTAGCTGGGAACTTGACTCAGATGACAAATGTTTGTTTTAGTGCTTTTGAGAATGAATCAATTAAAGATTGGCTTGTTGGGGCTAAAGAGTAAGATTTCAGGTTGTCAGACAGAGGAATTTGTACGAATTGTTGTACTTTTAATCAGAAATGATACAATAAAACATTGGCATTGATTTTAAGTATAAGTCTGAAAATGATCTTTACCCATCTTACACGCACAGTCATGTTGCGCTTGAGGGGCTTAGGCCAAACGATTCTGAAATAAAAGTAAAATTAATGTTCAGTTTGCGGCAAAAATTAGGGTTTTTTGACTAACTGAACGATTGCTTCTCTGGTGCCACGAGCATTTGAGCCAAGTTTACACTTTTTCACCTTTGAGACAAAAGGTCTTTGGCTTTCGATGGCTCGAATGGAACGTGCATTTGGCTACAGATGTCAAACTTCTCTCCTTCGATAACTTGAGAACGATGGGAGGCTTAATTGTGACACTTGGCCACATAGGGTACTTACAATATTATGCTAAGGCTGTGGCCTATGGCCCCCCTTTATCTATTGTTATTATTAGTTACTTGTCGAGTTAGTCAGTTGTGAACTGTGAAGTAGTACTGGATATTAATAGCTAAGGGTGTATGAGTTAAGGCTATGACTACTAGGCGTTCATCTCAATGTTAATGTTATCCAAGATGCCAAAATGTACAGGTCATTCGCCCGCTTGTGACTATTGTAATAAGTTAATCTTAATACTCGAGATGATGAAATGTACTTGTTACTTGTTTAAATGTATATGCTAATTAGCTCGGGCATTGCACTGCCTTATCAATGTTGAGGCGAGATTTCCTTCTGGAGACAAGTGGAGTTCTGTCAGAGTAGGATGAGAGTAGCCACTGGAGTCAGACGTTAAATAAACTGCGGGCTCCTAATTCGTGAAGAACATACCCTACTGTAGTTACTACCTGGCTGTTATTACCCTCACTCTTATTCCTCACACACACACATCATCAACTACTATTCCTCTCACTGCCTTGCGAGTTGCCCTACCATCCCTTTCCTGTTGTTACTTTGGTGGTGTCGGGGTCATGGGTCATTCCGTCACATTATTGCTGCCAAATTTTCTAGAAAAATGTAAACAAAAATTAAATGAAAATTGAATTACAAAAAATGATTTTTTGTGAGTAGTTTTTTGAGAGTTATCTGGGTGGAATTTTAGGATGTATTGGGACCGAATTGTCGGAAATTTTATTGTGAAATATTTGGGAGATATATAATTTTTACATTCTGTCACTCACTTGATCCGCCATCGCTCCCGGTTGTTCTTGGGCTCATTAACCGCTTGAACTTCGCCTTTATTTGGAGTAAAAGTCCAACGGGGAAGTAAGTAGTTATTCTTTTCGTGTAGGGCCGCTGGCAAGGGCTAGCTGTGGTGTCCGAATTGATGGCTTATACATTCTGGCTGGACTGGATTGGAATGATCCCAAATAGCACCAAAGTTCTTTACTTGTCGCCATAAATCCCCTGTTATTTTAATGACAAATTATAAGTCTACGCAAATTTTGAATGATTTCATTATTAAGTTGGCTTAAATTGGATCAAGCCGGATTCATAGACGAGTGGTCAAGTCCGGTATCTCTTGCTTGTCGTTTCGGCTCATTGTAACTAGAAAGTACAGCAAAAAAAAACTCAAAAAATCCTCTTAAAATATTTTAACGAGAATGTACTTTAGACTGGAAGAAAGTTTGGAGACATCTAGTGGTTGATATTATAGAATTTCATGAGAGAAAATGCGACTTTTACCTTCTTATGTAAGTCAAGAGGAAATTTGGGCTTGAATAATGCATCAAAATATCAACGCGGGTGTCACAATTGTTTTGAACTGCAACGAATTTTTTACTGAACGGCGTGAACCTGTTACTTTAATTGTCAGAGAATAAATTACAGAAATATTTGTAAATATTTGGAGAGCTTACATAATTACAATCTGGCTTTGATGTGAAAGGTTTTAAGCTTGAATTTACCTGTGGATTGGCTTGCAGTTGAGCTTCAATATGAAATGCTTAGTTAAGCATTTTTCTTTACAAAGCACACGCTGTATTTGCGAGCGTTCACAAGTTAGGTCATGCCATGACCAATCTTTTCCTAACGGTAAACCTCGTTAAAACTCGGGTAAAAGGAAGCGGGGACCAAGGGCTTTCGAATGATACACCCCACAATTCAGTGGAACAGAGGACAATTTTACATTATGACCCTGCCCTGCGGTGTTATTTTGCTAGGTTGGATGTTGGATTACAAAACAAATTGTAATTTTTCAGGAAGGTGTTCCCCTGTCGAGGTACATAAAAGTAGTACCCGTAAGAGGATTGTTTATTTCAACTAAGTTCTCATTGCATAGTTTGTGAACGCTCCCTTCACCAAGACCAGCATATCCTGTCCGGCCTTCACGGAGGATGATGTGAAAAATCGTTCGAAGAGGCATTTTGCATGGAGAACATTAACCTAATGCTATGCTTTGGTGGCAATTTAACAACTACCTGTGTCCAGCTTGACTCTAATTCCTGGCTCCATTCACCACCACCACCGCCGGCATGTCTCGTTTCACCACAGCCTCGGCTACCACCACCAGCGCTCCCTGACCTTTTTTTGGTTACACCCCTAATGATGCCAGAATCTGCCCTGTTACGCAGCATTCCCAAAAAATGAGTCCTCGGCTTGCTCCCGCAACTTTATGACTAAATAATGAGACGTCATTGTTTTTAGGCCATTTATTTAGCAGTGGAAAGAATTTGGTGGGAAAACGCAAGAGGAAGATGGCCTTGACTTTTCAAAAGCCAAGGCCATTAGTATTTACAACACAAAATTAACTTTGCTCATGGATGTGCCACGGCCGCCCCTTTTAGTGGTGCAACATTAAGGAGCTATAAAGAAACAGAGCTTGCAGTTTTACTGGAATTTTATCGTTGTCATCATTCTGTGATGCCCTTTCTTGAACTACTTCTCAAGTTCAATCAGCTACCAAGGAACTTGCTGAATCGTCATCGTCTATACAATTCCAGCTGCTTTGTTTACACAATAAATATTATTGATCTACGCGAAGAGCATTTTCTTCGTATTTTCTCAGCAGTATACCAGGTAAGTGTTCATGCATTCCAAGATTCAAAGCACCTACTGAATCTTACAGAAGCATCAGGGTAGTCCGAGTCGGATTTAATGCAAACGGCAAGTTCAGTGAGTAGGTGTGAGCTAATGGCAATTTTACATGTTTGTAAGTAAAATCTCCGTAAACAAATTTATTAAACTTTGGATGACTCGTTCTCATCATTTAGGGTCATTGAAGCGAGAGCCAAATTCCATGAATGTCTTTGTGTGACCTTCCCGATTCTCCTACTCGTTCAGCCTTCAGTGTGACTGGAGGGACAGAAACTATGGAGTCTGGTGGACCTTTGGCGGGACCATAACAAACATTGGGTTAAGTATTTGGACGGCAATCGTACCATGCGAGCAAGCCACAAACTGTGACGGTTCGGGGCCACTCTAAATATAGATGATGTGTTCGGGGATCACATCTAGTAAACTAGCCGGAGTCTCCGAGCGACGATAATAATTGGATGAAAATCAGATTTAATCGGACACAGCAAGGTGAAATAAAGATATGCACAGGAGTGATATGGGCACGATTTACTTGTAGATCTAGATCTCTAGATTTGTACTTTATTTATAATAACAATCTAATTAAATTCCTTTTGGAACTTTTTACCAAATTGGCATTAGTTACTTTCATTGCAGGCATAATCGCATGCCGCTTGCCGCAAATTACCTTGCAGACCACCTAAAATTTCACCGACTGCAAAATATTTGGACCATTTGCCTCGATTGTCATTTCAATGAAAAATTTTTGATTTCAAAATCATAAGTGCTTCGATCAGCCGCCCTGAAGACGGAAACAGGATGCTAGCTAGCGAAAAAAAGTTGAGCACGATCTCATCCCCTGATACGATTGACCTCTCAAGTATGAAAACTGCCATAGTGTCATCCAACCGAGAGGAAACTACTTGCAAAAATACATAGAAACATCCGTTCTTCCCTTTTCGTAAACAAGTCAATCTTGCTTGATCGCATATTTTCAGTTTAACTTTTGTCAGTTGAATCTGATTAGAGTAACTTTTTGTGAAATCTACAAATTATGGCCAGGGTGGACGAAAACTTTCTCAATGCTGGCTTTTGATACCTTTACACTAAAGTATTTCATGACCCAAGTTTAAGGGGTGCGGGTTGCTCATACCTTAAGCAAGCGCAGGTTCAATTTTCATTTTCACCAAGTTGCGCACTCTAATTTAGCGCCATTTTTGAGGAATCATGAAAGATTCTTTCAAATTCGTAATCTACTCGTTAAAATGTACCTGAGTTCCCGCTGCAGAATTTTGGAAACAGAAGGACTCATAGTTAAATGCTCTCCCATGTTAGGACAAAAATGGTTATATTTTGGATCCTTAGCAAGTTTTTCACGTTGAGTATTAATTGCATATATTTGGACAAAACAATCGGACTTTGGTGTAGGTTTGTTTAAACTTTGGTCTTTTGGAAGTCCATCAAGGTTGTTTTGTTGACTTAAAAGTATGGCAAGAACTGGAGGAGATTCTAGTTTGTAAAGGTGCCCATCCAAATTGCCATGAATTTTACTCTTAAATCGGTAAATTTAATTCTTTAAATCGGTATTTTTATCAAAAACCTCGCACGACTTTTTCGAGTGGACTAAGAATATGAAGGAATTTTTTGTGACTTCTTAAAAATGGCGGTGGACTACAATGCACAACGTTGTAAAAATGCAAGTTCAACCTCCTTCTACCAGAGACAGAAGCGACCCCTACCTCTCAAATTCATATTGTAAGGTCCTTAAGTGTTGAGGGATTGATAGCCGCCATACTGGAAAATTTGGCCCACCATGACCAATTTGTGTACATTTCAAAAATAGTTACTCATTATTGTCAAAGACCTTGCAGTTTGTGTTTGAACTTTGCTTGTACTTGCACTTTTTGGCGCTGCGAGGCTATTCATGTACGTAGACATATGGAGGTCAATCCGGTGAGTCAACAAAAAAAGGGAGGATGACAAACTGCTCCTTTGGTCGTGTGGTCAGTTTGTAGCAGTCATCCGTAGAAGGAACATCATCTCAAAGTTATTCCAAGTTGGCTAGTGAGAGCAAGATGAAGATAATTTTGGTCATCGCTACAGCATTGTGGTGTGTCTCAGTCCTGAGTGATGTGAATGCCACTGTGATCGAACCAAGTGGGCTGGAGCAAGGTACGAAATCGATTATTAAAATGTTGAACGACCAATCTCAGTTGACTTGTATTTGTAGCAACGAAATTTGTTGTCTGATAGTGTTGATAATTTTCTGGTGATTTTTATTGCAGAGAATCTACAGGAACCGGTTCCGGAACCGCTAAACTCCATAAACGAACCACTCAGGGCCAAACGTGTACGAAGAGCGTTCACCACCGCCGGCTCCTTTGGAAGTTAGTACGAATTTTTGTTTCATTTTATGGAAACATTTCAAAGTTGGTGCGTATATTGGACTGGTTCAATGCACAGCCATTTTGACGCCATTTATTGTGTAACTTGATTTTATGGAGTATTTTTGGAAGTATATTAGTTTTTTATTTTTGTTTTTCAGTTAACTGTGACGTTGCCTTATTTTCAGGTATGCGTTGTTGACAAATAGAAATCCATAGCTACGCTAGTACAGCATTATTGTAAAAGAATATTTAATGTTTTTTCAGTCATCTGGACCAGCACGGATGTTAAAGGTACGTACATATGTGACGGCAGGGACACTTGATAGTTGACTGCAAACTTCAATCCAATGTTTCCTGTTTCAGCTGTGGACTTCCAAGGGGATCAAGTGAAAGGTTTGTGTTACTCATTAAAGTAAATATTCGTGAGCTAAAATTCTTCTTGACATTATTGCAAAACTTTCCTATTTTTACTTCACAGTCCAACCCATTTCCGGTAGTAATGGAGTTGAATGTGAGTATTTTTAACTTACAAGCATTTGTTGATCTGAAATCTTGTCATTAAGTGTTGACCTTAAGTCTAAAAACTTTCGTTTTCAGGTGAATCCAGTAGTTCTCCGAATAGCGTGACATGTACGTGCTTTCTATAAATGACAGTCTAGCCATCAGAATGCTTCACAGCATGGTAGAATTCAATGCAAATCTTTTTTCAGGTAAACTGGTACCGGGAGGACACTTCATTACATGTACGTACAGAGTGAGAAGTATACCCTGTAGTTATTATGCTAATCATGCAGTTTATATGTAACGATGGCCAATTTTTGGTTTTGTAGTCTCTTGTAATGACAATGACGATCTCCAAGGTCTGTGTTTCTGGTCGCGAATAGAATATGCAGCTCAAAACTTTGGTATGAATTTTATAAAATTAATTGGTTTAATAAATCTTTTTGGTTTCTAGTGACGACTACCGACACCATTACAAAAGGTTGGGATTACTCACTATAAATAATTTAAAAGGCTCAGTCACACTTTTATCACTGTCAAATACTATCCCATTTTTTGTGGTCTTTTATAGAAATCTTGGATTCCGGCACCGGTACTACAAGCTCGGTTACTTTGACTTGTGAGTGCAAATAACATGGAAAGCCAAGAACTGTGATGACTAGAGCAAGTACTAATGAACGTTATTTTGTTTTAGTTCTCGGATTATCCTGGAAGTATGCATGTGAGTAGACTACCGGCTCAGAAAATAACAACTTTATGCAACTGATATGTTTATACAAACAATGCAATGCAAAATTAATTTCTCATTGCTGATTTCAGTTAGCACACTCGGCGGACCATGCCCAAAAAAAGGTTCGTACTGCACACTTGTAAAAAAAAAATTCATAGCCCACGACTGTTGTGCTTGAAGAAATTTTAAAGTCGGTTTTTTTGCTTTGATTTCTAGTGGAAATGGACTCCAAAGAAGTAACAGGTTAGTGTGTGTTATTTACTCAAGAGAAACTTGTTAGCCACGACTTTGAATAACTTTAAAATTGAGTTGATATTTTGTTTTAGTGGAATTTCCTAATCTGACACCAGTTACACGTAAGTTATTCGGACTCAATTATTAGACGCAAGACAGAAGTATGATTGGAATGTGTTTAAAACGAGATTGGAATTTTAATTCTTCAGTGACCTACGCACACGCCTACACTGGAAGTAAGTGACACAATACAAAATGAGTAGCAATAAGACTGAATGTACTTTAAGGGAATGTCACTAAATTGCATGACTTCTTCATTTGTTTGTTTTAGATAAGGGAGGCAAAGATGGAGGAGACGTACATACTACACTTATTGGTGGGATGACACAAGGTTTGGTGCAATCCATGATGAATGGACAGGGACAGGGCTAGTGGCTTGGAAACCCATACGTAAGCTCCTATACGATTAAGCTCGCAGTCAAAGTATCTACGACTTTTTCCAAATCCCATTTCCTACTTGCCCCACGATCCAACTAAAATTGTTGGAGCCGACATAAAGTTAATAAGTTTATTATTGCTCTCAATTGCAGGCTCCTGGACATCCCCATCGGCAAGGCTCTGACTACAATGATCAACCCAAAAAAATCTTCTTTAAATTAGAACGGAACGCAGTTCATTTTTTTCAATCGTAATTTCAACATTATTTCATTTTGACTGTAGCCATTTGCTCTCAGTCTTTCCTGATCTTTTTTCAATTTTATTTTTTGTTGATTTCATTTTCTCTTTTCAATTTCATTTTCTTTTGATTTCATTTTCTCTTTTCATGATAAATAAAAGTTCACATGCGATTCCTTTAGCAAGCATCTAAATTCCAAGTTTTACCAGCACTCATTTTATTGCACATCTCATAGATTTAAGCTCGCTCATATCAAGTTTTGGTAGCATCTACCGTCCACATTTTCACCGACAGTTAATGCCTGCACGCCACAAGCATTGTAACAATATTTCCCAAAACAAAATGCACAAAGGTTGGAGTAGACTCACGTTCCAGCACGTGGAACTCGCCAACCTTGATCCCAACTAGTGGGATTGAGCGCATTTGCTTCTTCAGAATAAGCACATCTGCACAACCACTTAAACGCAACCGATACACAGCAAGCTGCGCCACGTCCTTAAAAAGTGCCGGAATTCTAAAAGCTTGGCCATAACTGACTGTGTAGATAAACGTCGCATCCATAACCAACACGTAGTACAGTACACCAAAGAGTGGATAGTCGCTGAAGTGAGCAATGGCAGCATAGCCAGTGCCAATGCACGTGCCAATGCACAAAATTTTCCACGAGAATATTACGTAGCGATTCACAACGTTGGTAATTATGACATAAAGTTGGATGTGACGAAGACAGCTGTAAGTCCGTTCTAGCTTTTGCCAATTTGTAGTCCTGTGGGAGATCTCTTTATATAAAGCTTAACTCTTTTAGTGTACTTAAAATGTTATTACCGTCCAACGGAGCCCATTAAAGTTTTGAGTTGATTGTTGACCAGGTCGAAGGACAAGAGCTGAAGAGTCCACACCGGGACTCCGATGGCGTAAATCATAAATAAGTATCGCGCCTCTTCGAGTAGGAGAAGTGCGAAGGCGAGCCATGTTTGGTACTGATGTGGTAGTCCAGCATATAGAAGGAACGGTAGGGTCGGATAGTAAATACA
>JAQIWI010001945.1:0-14078 GCA_034698825.1 Deuterosminthurus bicinctus
AATTGACATCAGTGAAGGGATCCCCTTCTCGGGAAAGCTGAAGGTCGATGAAAAGGACCTCAACTGGTTTCCCTGTTATGGAGTCATATCTAAAGAGCATGTTGTTGCCCCAGGCATCTCCGTGAAGCAATACTTCCCAAGGTTCTGTAGTTAAATAGATTTAAAACTAAATTACTGTTTTCCAGACCACTTGTCTAATTTTAATCATTTGTAACTATACTCACGTTCATTTTCAACTGTTGCTGCGGGCTTACGAAGTATTGAATCCTTCGTGTGATGCTTGCCCTCTTGAATGAAGTTCATTCCGGAATAAAGCCTCGCCACAGGAGTAAGAACTGACTTGAGGTGAGCAAACCCTGCGGCCAAGTCGGGATCATCATTCACCAAGTTCTCTGCAGACTGAATGTTTTGCTTAAAGAACTCCATGGTTGACTCATCAAAAACTTTGGCCATGCCTTCCATATTGAGACATGGGAATTTGTCCGAGATTTTCACATTTTCTTTGCATTTAAAAGCCCACGAGAGCGCGTGAAGCGTAGCTTGGGCCTCTATGACCAGTTTGTAGTGATCCAAGTCGAAGCCTTGGAAGCGGTCATGCAGTCTGTAGCCACCTGACTTTCGCAGGTCAGTCATTATTATGTAATTGTCCTTCGGGTTGTTGGTTCCTGTTTGAATAAAATAATTCAAATTGAATCTTTATATACACGTGGAGTTTGCATGTTAATAAGTGAGCCTACCATCACGTTGGTCTTTTGGTGTGTACTTGCCAGCAAGAAAAGGTGCAAATGGAGGCTGGATTATATTTTCAACTCCTGCAGCTTCCTGGAATTTAATTAGCTCAGGAATGACAGTGTCGTACATTCCCACCTCCACTGCAAATATCCCACCTTGGTCAAGAAAATGCTGCGTCATGGGATTGGATGGAAAGCACTTGATGAATAAATGGAGCGGCTCCAAATCTCTAGCTTTCCACACGTCCACAGCGTATAGAATGCAGGTGTAGCCTTCTCCAAGAATGGAGCCTGGACTGACAACAAACTTTTCCACGGGGAATCCCAGGGCTTCCTCGAGGAACTCTTTGGTAATCGGAGCATTAGGGGTTTCGGTACTAACCGGAGGGTCCATATCTAAAATTCAGTGTCCACACGGAGCGCTGAGAATTATTAGCAAGTGATGGAGAGTTTGCTAGTGTGAGCAGCTGAGTCTCATCGTAGTGTAAATTCCAAGGATGATGGATGATGGCGATAAAGGATGGATGGCTTGAGATAATTACACAGCAAGAGTACGATTAATGAGCCGAGTTGTTACTACTGCTGCTCGGCGTCAAGGTCTTTTAGTGGAACATAATGCAGACCTCGTATTGACTGTTATACACGCTGTCACAAGAGAACGGGCAATGGGATTGTGTGCTCAAATCACTTGACTACATAGCTCATCAACATGTACGCTACAATATATTCACGTTTTTTTCCTGGCTCGTTGTGCTGAATAAGCTTGAAGGTCCTTTACATGTAAATAATAAACTGCTTTACAAATAGACAATAACTGATTTATTACAATAATCACCACATCACACTCGTCGGAGGCTTCAAAGTGAAAACCATTGCACTAAAACTATCATTCGATTCGTAATAGCTCTATTGAGTTGGTTTAGCTTCCACTTAAAATTGGCTCTGGTAGTTGGTATTGTTCAGACCTCATGGACCAAGATCATGGAACAAGATCCTAAGCCAGTCAGCTACTTCCCAAATACTTTAACAGCTTTATGACTCTTTGATCCTCCGTACCAAGCCGGTAGTTCTTCCGCAGGAATATCTCTCAAAAGAACGGGTTTCCACCTTGCAGCGTTTGTTCCATACATCTCGGCCAAGTTGCCTGCAGCTCCCAGCAGTGGTTTTCCAAGTTCAAATACTCGCTCGAATAGGTAGTTGGCTAAAACAACAGAAAATGAGATTCAGGAACTATGCACAAAGTGCCTACTATGTCGAACAACAGTGGCTGTATTACCATTGATCAAGATCGCCTTCTTCATGCCAGGAAGCTTAGTTAGTTGGTGGAACTTTGGAAATTGCTTCAGGATCAGTTGAACCACTACCACAAATATCACGAAACGGGAATCTCGCGGGCCTCGAGGCACAGGCCAAAGCCTACGACGCAATAGGATGACGTCACCTCCCAGTCCTCCCCATTTCCTTGCTACCTCGAGCATGAGTCATCACCCTGCACATGCGAAAGTCTACGACGCAATCTTTGAAATTCGTGCTGGCAAAATTAATCTCTGTGTGTACATACATTTAAGATTTCCGTATCCAGATTTCCGTAGTGTCTAGCCTAAACAGCAATTTTTTAGCTGATCAGCAATCTGTTGGTCGTCGGCTATTGTTCAGCCCCTGTAAAACTGTCCTTCCGCTGTACGCAATGCTAAAATCATGAACCATGATCATGACTCTATGAAATGATGCCATCATTTCTGTCAGACAGCGTCTGCTTGCAAAACATTGATTTCCTTGTTTAGATAGCTGTGATATTTCTATCAGATCATTAATTTAGTTGGCTGCAAAATATTCCCCAGCTTACGCAAAATTTTAAAGTTCTCTGAAACAGCCTGTGGATGAACTCTTTCGTATTGACGGTCTACAGTGGATTTCGTAAACTTGAACCCCTTCCTGGTCTGCGGTCCCTTGCAAAATACTCAGTCGACTTCTGGGGTTGTGAGCTAATCGTATCCGTGTTTGTCGTCTGAGTTTGCATTTTCCGTGCCCTCAAATGATTCTCCAGTGGCTATAAAACCCTTGAGCTGGAAGCCAAAAGAATCAGTTCCACTTTGACTTGGCTCTTGGTAACCTAACCCTTGTCTTCATTAGAACAATAACAACAAACCAGTTTCACTAGCCAATATGAAGTTCTCTTTGTGTGTCCTTTTGACTGCACTGATGGTTGCAACCGCAGCTGCTGGCCCTTCTTTCAACCGGGATCTTTTTGGGAAGGGTTTTGGTATTTTGACGGAAACAAACCTTGCACAATTTGTTACACCATGTTGTAAGCGTTCTCAAAGTTTTCATTACATTATTTGGCGCAAGTTTAGTTGATATGAAGTGGCTTGTAAACTTTCTGTTTCACTGCAGCCGAGCCGGGTGCTGGTGTACTTCTTGACTTGAGAATAAAGGACTGTGATCAAGTTCCCTGCAAAGTCGTACCAGGGCAAATTTATCATATCAAGTACACTTTAGAATGTGGTAAAATCTTTATGACATTCTCCGTAAATTTGTGACGATATTAGTCCACAAGAAAAATAAGAATTATTGTCCTTTGGGTTTCAGGCCTTCAAGAGATTCTTTGGGAGCTTGACGTAGTTATAGAGCAACAGTTCAGTAACACGCTGGCTCCCCAGGTGGACAAATCGTGCCTTCCAGGAGATATTGTCACTCTAGAGTTCTCATTGGAAATTCCAGAATTTGCGAGCTTTTTCCCAGGGCCGGGGGTAATATCACACACTAATTTTCTAAAAGCATGCAACAAATTATTAATGAACGTATCCCTTTTTTGTAGAATTATTCTACAGAATTCATTCTTTTCGGTACAGACGGTATTCAAGAAAATAGAGAGAACTGTTTCGGAATGCCCGTTATACTGGCAGTGGAGTAATCAAAGCCGACATCCAGATCACCTGGATCCTCGAGACCTGCTTATTTTGCACTACTGTCCTTTGACTCACCTTCACCGTACACAAATATTCAAGGGCGATTTTCTGAATCAACGATAAATATTATTATTATTACTATAAACAAATACTTAAAATTTACTTCAATTCAATGTTTTACATTGAACTAGCAAATGTAATCAATCTAATATTTCAATCAATCTTACACATTACAAGCAGCACATAAAATCTTGAGAGTACAAGAGACGTGATGTAAATTTAAATTCTTGAATTTTGTCACAAATAAATCTATTGTTTTTCAAATTTGGATCGTCTTAGATTAAGTTTTTTTCTTGGATTAAGTTCACGCTTGGCCCAAGCGTGTTGTGTTTTCTCTCTCGCCCAATCTGCCAGTACAATTAATATTGGATGCCGCTGCTGGGCTGCGACGTGGCAACATGAGATTTATAATCTCTAATCAAGTCAAGTTGACATTATCTGAAAAGTGATACCAGCTGTGGTCATGGAATGTGTTTTTAGTGTGAAGACCTGAATAGCGTTTTCAAAGTAAACGGCAAGCCGAGGCTATTGACGGTAACTTATCACTGATAATTGGAGGTGTTTCCACTTTTGGAGTCATTCGTAACAGGCTCAGCGTGTATGCAACAGATACAAAATACAAAGTGACCTAACCAAGCTGACTAGTCTACCTAGGAATTTTTCTGTACAATTTCTACGTTTAAATATTACAATTATAGAGCTAGCCCGGAAAAGTGACGGCCAAGCTGACAACCTGTTTAAGGCAAAAATCAGCAAATGACAGCATAGACACTCGCTCCATCACTCCAATCCCTCCCACTTCAATGCTTAGAGTTTTGACGGATTTGAGAATTCGATTGACCAGTCTAGGGTCGCCGTATCCTCCCACATTCCCTACCATCATGGTTCCATTTTGTTTACTTCTCAACAATATTTCTGCTTTATACAGCTCTAGATACTGTGGGATCGAAAATGCTTGGTAGTATACAACTGCAAAGGCGACGAAGCCAAAGACGCCGAGAAAGCCGGATACAACGCTAGAAAACCATATCTGGCGATGAGTTAATTTTAGCACAAAGAATAATCCTGGAATGCACACGGCAATAGAAGTCACTGTCAAGAGTAAAGTTAGTGGCCAAAACACAGTATTGAAGAATTTCACCTGAAGAGCTACCATCTTCAGATTGTTGCAGTGCAGTTCTGGATTCATCTGTGAACGTTTTCTCCTACGAAAACAGTAACGAATAGAAATGATCGAACGGTAAGACAAGTTCAAAATTTAAAAAAAGCTTACCTAACATCGGCTATTCCTTCCTGCAAATACATTTCCCACGTCTGCAGGAATATCATAACCATTTCTAGACCATAATTGTAAGTAAATAAATAGAATATGGCGATCGAGTGCTCCCAGATGGCGCATAAGTAAGCCAACGCACTTCCATTGGACTTTTGAACAAAACCAAATAAAAATTGAGGTGATTCAGGGTACATGATGTACCACAAACTAAAGCATATCGTAACAAAAAAAATGACAAAGGTATAGTCAGCAGTACGATCTTTTGTATAGCATCAAGCAACCCTTCCTTTGAGTAGTTACGTTCACTTCTGCACCTCTTATCCGGAATTCGCCTCAGTACTTCCGAAAACAGTGTTGAACTTAAATCAGAATACTCAATGAACAATCTTATGCTCCACAAGGCAGCTGATATGCCGCCGACGACGCCGATCCAGTGAAACGGCAGGTACTGCACCATTCCCCAAGGATCGGGCGAATAGTCCTTGAGACCACATACCATCGATGCAGCGTAAACAATGGCACCAATGACCCATGCTTTATGAATCCAACTTTTGCTGGGCAGCACTTGGTAACCCGTTACTTCATTGGTCATTAATTGAACCGGAATTATCTTCAACTTTGAGCAGATCTTAAAACTCCAGAGGATGAACTTGAGTTGCTGTAAAGTTAGAGGTCCGTTGTGGAGAAATCTAGATGGGAGCCCTCGACCTATCCCCTGTAAAAATTTTAGACTTCTGCTACCAGCATGTGCGAGTGGTTGAAGACAAGCTGTGTATGATTTTTTGAGTCCCTGCCTTTCGGTTGACTCTGACATTCTTCGGACAAAAAAGCAGCCTCACGTAAAACACGGATGGGGTAAGAAAACAACCTTAATGTGTAATTGAATAGTGTACTTTTGAGGTGATATGACTTTCTGTAGGCTTTTATGTTACATCAGGAACATTTCTCTCTGGGTTGCTGTGAGGCAGTGCAGAAAACGCTATCGTGGCAGTGATAGTGCTTAGTGTTTATCGTTAGAACATAACAATCGATTAGCAATTTTATTAAATTGATATGACAGACTCATTAAAATACTCCTGATTACTTGTCAATTTACATCCATTGAAGTCGGTTACTAAAAGTAAATTAAATAATAACAATTTTGTTTAATTTTCCTTGAGGAATTATCTAAGAAAATTTTCTTGCCAATTTACCTTAATTATGGCCCATTTAATTTCCCTGCCTATCTAATCTGAATGAATTTTCCTGATAGCTGACTATAATGGACGATAATTAAGGTAAACTGGCAAGCTATTACCTTTAACGTGATTCTATAATGGGTAATTAAAAAAACTGAAGTAGAACAAAATTGATAGATGGGCAATTAGAATTAAGCCCAGTTTTCCTCAATTTTGAGACTGATAACTACTCGCCACTTTATCTTAGTCATGAATTAAAGTTTTTTTTCTCTCTCTCCTTAATACTTGTTTCCGTAATATATTACAATGGGTGTAAATTAAAATAAACTGACAAGTTATTCAAGTTATCAGCGCACTGAAATTTTGGTCGCCATTATAATAAAACAAAAGGAATAAGTTGGCGGCCACTTTGTCACAGTCATTACTGTTTGTTTGAATAGCCAGTGCAAAAGTTAATTACCAATAGCCGATACGGTCATTTTTCTAGAAAAGTCAGCGGAAAATGCCGTTGGTTCTGATTAATTGTGAAAACAGATGCAAATAGTAAATAGGTTTCTGGTGTCTGGGCTATGTATGTTTAGATGTCAAGAAATCGCAAGCCGGCGTTGCTTATTTATGATTTGAAGCCGTCTACTTAACCGACATTCCCAGACGCAGCGAAACTACAAGTAAGATGAGTGACCAGCTCAAGCTACAGACAGGGCAGTTTCCTAACATAGAGTTCTCCATAGGAGGGAAACAGAATTCGAAGGAAACTGAAGGCATTTAGATAGGCACTAAGCTCCAGAGGTAAAATACATTGTTGGTTTTGTCAATAGAACTACTATGGATTCATCTTCTAGGTTTTCCTATGGCAGCACTCTTGGGGAATTGACGTGTGTTGTGGTTTGGCAGTACAAAGAACTCATGGAAAGATTACCTTGGATTATTGATTTTGCTTTCATTGAATTACAATTTAACTTCCCCATCATCATTCTGGGGTCATAAGTGGGTACCCTCATACAGACATTTGGTGTTTCCACACATTTATAAGAACCCCTAATTGCAATAAAGCATACTGTATTACACGATCGTTGTGGCAGTAAAACAGCGCAGCGGTGCGCCTGAGTCCAAATTACAATCCGCTTCCCGTTATTAAAACATCCCGTACTGACATAGGGACTGTCCGGGAGATTCGCACTTGGAAACATTTTTTGGCAAACCTCAGTGCCAATTATTGGAAAAGTGACCTCTTGAAGAATCCGCATTACAGTGGATGCGGGATATTTTTTCCTTTGTCAAAGTGATTCACATAAATCAGCTGCAAATTTCAATTGATCCAGGTGTTGTGGTCATAGGTAGAAGGAAATAGCAGGTGAAAAAATTGACAAATATGACCAAATCAGGAAAAATCAAGCAACGAAATCTGCCGTAAACTCTCGGAGTTTAAGGGAAATTGCAGAATTATTCGACCGAGTTCATCTACCTGACATCTCCAAGGTTAAAGGCCACGTTGCAATGAATGAGGTTCGACTCAAGGTGAAATTTCAATTGCAATCTATACAATTATTTATTTTAAACGGCAACATTTAGAAGATATTAATTATTATAACGCAATAATTGACTGAATTTCATCGAATTGCACTACATGTTTAGAATCCGAATGTAGACCCAAGAGCAGTGGCGTCGGAACGTTCAAAATTATGGGTATGACATGGGCATGACAAAAGGTCAAAATAAGCAAATTTCAGCGTTTCCATAATGTTAAAGGTCTACCGGGTTTCAATTTTTGGGTATGACATGTCATACCTAAAAGGATACGTTCCAACGCCACTGCCCAAGAGGGTAACTATACTAATTACTAATGATTAACAACAGGAGTGTCCACTGGACATAATTACAACAGAGTTAGTTCAAAGGTGCATCCAGCTGAAGCTTTCTCAGAAAAACTTTAGCTGTCCAAATCATGTGCGTTCCATCCAGTTTGTCCACGTCAGCGGCCTAATAACAAGACAAAGTTGTTAACAAACAAAATAATTTGTATGTTAACTGTTACTTGCAGAAAGCATGAGCTCTTATAAAGCTGCCTTATTAATTTATCTCCTTAGCAGTTTCTACCCGAAATGAATAGTGCACACTCACCGGCGTGTACGAAAAAACGAGTGTTCAGGTTGTTATCTACAAACGGTAAAAGAATAAATAACTTAATCGAAGTAAATCAACATGGGTCGTTTGAGATTAACTTATTGAGCAGATAAATCGTCAAACAATATTTGCAGAGCATTGGTCTCAATTTATATGATTTAGATTTACGTAAGCGTATTTCAAAACACATCCAAAAACTTTACCTTTAAGTTGTTCCTCAACTTCGGGTGCTACAGAAAAACAAAAAGGGTTAGCCATTAACATATTAAACTTGAACGCTATAAAATGGAATTTTGTGAATTTGCTTTTATCAAATACAGCTCTGTAAATGAAGCATCAAATAAATAATTCAGAACTTCAGCTGAAATTTATACGACTAACTTGGGCATATTTGAGAACTTACCAAACACAGCATCTCCTATAGACGCCAAACCGCCTGCTACAAAAGGACAAATAATAACAGTTGCAATTAATCACTGGTAACACGTACAAATATTTACATGACATGAGCAAGCAAGGAATCTGCGCTGTAAAAATAGCTTCCCTTCCTTCGTATCTTTTTTGGTCTCTCGACTCTTTAGTAATTTTTATTATTAAATCCAATCAGTTATAGGCTGAGCGAGAATGTTTGTATTGTTACTTACTTACGACGTCAGAAGCAACTGCAAATAAAAAGCAAAAACATCATTGTTAGTTCCAAGCCCTTGTTACTCAAAAGTAAGAGAAATATTACGTGACAGTAGGCCTCGTTTGAATCTTGCTGCATTGACAACCACCGAGTCCCTTGAAGGCTCGTTTTTTCCATAAGCCAAACAAAAGGCGTTCTGGAAAGTGAAAATAATGTTCAAAATTCAAACCAAATTGAAAAAATTGCACTTCCTTACCGCAACAAGCGCTGCAACGAAAACGATAATGATGGTCTTCATGATACCGAAACTTGAGCTACTGCTTTTGAATTTTCAAGTCAATGTAATGTTGGAGACTAGATGCTCTACTAATTTTCACTTTGAGTATTTATGCGAAATAGACGGAAGGAAGTTGTGAAATATAATTCTTGGGCCGTCAGCATTTATGCATCTGAATGAGCTGCGAATTTCAATTGGTCCAGATGTTAGTGGTTGTATTCAGGAGGAAATAGCACCTGAAAAGTATGGCAAGGATGACTAAATCAGGGAAAACCAAGTAAGAACATCAGCCGTAAACTCTCCGAGTTTAAGGGAAATTGCAGAAATATTCTACGGGGTTCATTTACCTGAAATCTCCAATGTTGAAGGCCACCTATCATTCCAGTACTCTTAATCAAAATACATATTTCCATGTTTATATGCAACATTATGGATCTGTTGTGGTTTGGCAATAATGCAATGAACTCATGAAAAGTTCACCTTGAGCTTGTTTGAATTATAAAGTAGTGCTTTTTAAATGCTAAAGTAGTGATGAGGTCACGTTTTTGGATGGTGACCGAAGGGACCCATTCACCTGATGATACCAACTTACGGTAAAGGAACTCATTAGACACGAGCTCCGAGATAGAAAGTGGCAATCACTGTGGAGCATCTAAAAAATGGTGACGAACTATACGTCAAGTGTTTGGATTTCAAAAGCCTCGAGCCTCTCAATTTTCCATCTCACCACAAGTCATCATTTACTTTTTCCGGCTCGCAAGATGAAAGTGAATTTTCATGATTGCCATAAGCATTGCTACATGTGGCTCAAGCCCAAATGACTTTCTCCTCCACTATGGCCAGCGTAATTTCACCGGTCATGGATCGAGTGCATTGGTCGTTAGTCATATCACTTGCAGTTATTTTATTTATAGTTTAGGTTACTTATCGAAGAATTTTAATCGTACAATAAGCTTATTTAATTCAACATGAAAATTTCACGCGCCGTCGAGAGACATGTTATGACCTCAGACCGTCATGTACCACAGTCGTCATTGCATTTCATGAATTCCAGCTCCCATGATGCTTGAAAACCTTGACGCCTTTAACATTCTTCAAGTCCTCCCTTTGTCAGTCCATTAAACACGTTCACAATGACACAAGCTTCAACTGAACACATACACAACCAAGCAAGGCAGTTTAAAAAGAAAATATCTTACTTAAAGTTCTATTCAGAACTCTGGATCGACAACTTACAGAACCTGCAGAAGTTAGCTTGCTGACAATGGTGAACGGAACTACGTACACCAATCTTCTTGCTGGGCCTATTGCTTGCAATCATTCTTGTTTTTGGTGTACAAAATGTACTTGGTACTATGCAAAGATGATATGAATTAGTCTCATCGAACATATGTTACAATGGATTATTCAGACAGTAACAACTAACTTATGGACTTTGACGCCACTTAATTTTTAAAGTCGCAAATCTCTGGGCATTGTAGGAGGCATTTACATTATAATTATTATGTACATTGGTATGACATGTAAATGTGAGACTCAAGTCTCTTGGAGAGACTTGGAGTGAGTGAGAATGAGAGGAGCTCGGGGAGTTGGCTGGAGGAAGCCTTGGAATAAAGACGTGTGTTATATTCGGCTCAAGTAAATCAGTGTTCTACCATCAATTACTACACCTCATAATTGCTACATCCACAAGATTCATCCCGAATTCACCCTCACGCTTACAGCATTCACTCGAGGTCCCAGTCGAGAGTGCCGTAAACCCTTCATTCAGTCTCTTCACGAAGATTATTAATGACAATGACTGTCATAGGGTCATGTTTGATGGTTTTGCAGTCGTAGTTTTGGGTGGTTGCGCTGAAATAATTTACCACCTCACAGACTACTTTTGTCATAGGCTGTTCAAACCCTTGTGCACTATTGTTTAAAACATCCCGAAAGCGCAGTATTTGAGAAAGTATAACCGCTTATTTTCCAAGAACGTCCAAGCAACTTTGCAATATAAATTGGCCAGCCCTTATAGCCGAGCAACATGTTGGAAATAGTTTGAGGGAAGCTGCGGCCTATGGCACTTTCCATGATGTCCTCACGAGTTTTCCCAACCGAAATCACAGTCATTATGTTTGAAGAGTACACGCACATGGGGCCAATTGTACAGAACAACCAGAAATTTGTACTGCTTAAATTCAGGCTGGTTTTTCCCAAAGGAAGAAAAAGTTTTGACAAGCTCCTTGACTTTTGCACGCATTGACTTATAACAAGTCGTATTAATTTTAAGTGAGATTTGACTAAATCAGAAAGGAAGCCAGCAAGTCGTAGAAACTCTTAGAAAAGAACAGCTTGACTCTCCATGTTAATGGTGAGTATTGAGTAATGATTGTAACAGGGCAAGCTAATTTGCTGAAATTGAGATTGCAGACTTTTACGTACTATGAAGCTATGACGGTTTAACGCAACCCCTGACCCGTGAAGTTGGCACATTACTGTAGGTTTACATGAGATCCATCAAGTGGCGTTGAAACCTATCAATGATTTTAGCATTATGTAATACACAATTTTACTAAACGTTTTAGTCTTCATTAACAGTGAACAAGCGCTCCTAACATTCGTATGATGATAGACTGTTGAAACGGCTACCAATTTGGTGCTATTATTTTTTAATGTAGCCAGCTCACTTCCCAATACTTTAACACCTGCCGATAGATAGACCTTCCACGTCTGCAAACTTTGAAACCTATTCTAAATTCTATAAGGATTGAAGAGCTTCACCTTTTACGGTAACTGCTGGTTCTTTTTGAGTCGTCCACCAAAATACAGTGCAGTGCAGTACCAAATGCTCCAGCAGAGTTGTTCTCCAAGGTCACAGGCTTCGTAGCCTTCAGAAGATGCCCGGATCTCTCTGCAACTCTCTAAACGGATAGTAAGGAGACTAAAGAAGGTGGTTGAGTCAACTTGAAGCTGCTAATCAGTAACGATTTTATTTTATGACATAACTTGTTCACTTTTAGCACTGGACCACATGAAACCTTACGCCAAGGTTGTCTAGTTTGTTACCGAGTTCTCTTCTGGTCCCCTCTCAGGATTGTTGTTTTCTCGTTATCCAACGGGCGCTGAGTTCTTAAGATGTTTGTCCTGCGGGGTACCAGTAGAGTAGAACGGCACCTTTGCAAAGCATTGTAATTTTCTGGTGGTCGCATTGGTGGTACAGCTCATCACGGATGAGAGGTGTAAAGAATGAAATGATTTATTTTTGCCATTCACAAGCATGTGCTACAGGTCTTTTTATTTTTTAATAGTAAAGGGCTGTACAAAAATTATGAGTAAAGTGTCCCGAGAAGGGACTGAGCAAATTGCTTCTTGAGGCATTCTAACTTATTTTGTTACGTACGTACTTAAATGCAATAATGGCAGGGACTTCATACAAAGTTATTAGTCAAACATGCCTTAAAGCTAATTAAAAAAATCTAAAATCAACGCTATATTTGATTATCCCAGCTTACAAAATTCTTGGATTGGGCATTCTCGGATTCACTACGACGGTCCCGCTGATGTTGAAGGAGGTTGAAGGTCCACTGATAGGATAATTGGTATTAATGTAAATGAACTATTGTAATGAACTGTATGTGAAATTCCTATAATAATAAGCCGCTGTAAGAACGCTAAGTTGAATCAGTGAAATAAATATTACATTATTATAAAAAATAAATTGCCGGCCTTATTGCTTTTTACTCACAGTAAAATTCTCATTTAGTCGTCCAGCTCGTTCAAAGTGCAACTTATTGCATCCAAGGACTACGAATCAAGTTCTCACGACCAAATTTGACGCAATAGCCACCTTCGCATAAGGTTTCATATGATCCAACGCTATAAAGAACAAAAAACTTAGCTGTATTTCAAAGCTAACGTTTCCACAGGAATTTAATAATGACTTGAAATCGTCAAACTCACCCTCTAAAACTTCAGCATCACCCGTCATCAGAGCCACAGAAAGAGCGGGGCATCTTTTGAACGCAATCAGGCCCGTAACTTTAGAAAACATGTAGGATGGATCATTTTGAAAATTTCCAGTTGGATCCGGCCGAAAAAAGCATTGTCGGTATCCAACAAAATTGAGAGTCCTCAGGCCTGAAATAATCCTTCAAATTAAGCCCCATAAGCGATAAAAATGTCGACAAAATTATAAAGTCCCCCACCCTTAAGGCATGAAACTGAAGGCATCACTGGAACAATATGAACGGTCTTGAGAAACTCATCATCCTTCTCTCTCAGTTGAGCAACTTCCTAGGGAAAAATTCCACAAAAGGCACTGTCAAGGGTTGCATTGCTGGCTGAACAGTTCCCGATCTTCATAACTGTGAGTCCCTTCAAGTCCACCCAACGCTGATCCCAAACTAGGCTCGGGATAATCTCGCCTCCATTTGCAGCCACTGAAAGCGCTTCAACATTCGGAAACATCTCGGGAAGGAAATCAGCGCGACAATCCTGAAGTCCAGAAGCGAAATCCAGGAGCAGGTTCTTGATTTTCCCAGCTCGGTCCGGCTTCGGCTCATTCCAATCTGAATTCAAGGAGCTGATCATCTCAGTAATCTGATCTTGCAAGAGGACATCAGCTAGATCATTCGCGCAGCCTTCTACTTTGGTCAGTTTTGGGAGAAGTCGTGTGAAGTCAAACTCCCTTAAACCTCTGAGGATACTCGGTCGATAAGGTCCCACGCTGTTGAAGTACATCGTCAATTCCTTTACATTGACCAAGCTGATTCCATAACACATCAACGGTGCAAGAAACATGGCGTCAATTTCCATGGAGGTCAATGAAAAATGAGACGCTTGTACGAGGTTTGAAATGGTCTTGTTGATTCTCTGCGGGCTCAATCCTTGGCGGATCCCCGTTAACTTCA
>JAQIWI010001946.1:0-14060 GCA_034698825.1 Deuterosminthurus bicinctus
ATGTCGAAATCAATTTATTCTCTCTCTATTTAACTCCATTATTTCAGACTTCCTGCTTGTGATGATGTATGCAAGTACTAATTCGTTCCCTGTACTGCAAAATTGCAAATGTGCTGACACCTAACGGCCTACCTCTGCAAAATGTAAATCTCGTCGCTTTCACATAACTTTAATTGGTATACTTAATATTGTATTGGTGCAAAACTATTGCAATAGCATAAATTAGGTGTATCTCTCCCTTTTTCATGAAAATTGCGTTTATTAAAAAAGAATCCAAGTGACTCGTTACAAAGTAAAGCCAAGAAAGGGAACATAACAATTGGCAGCATCACTTACACACTAAACAGACAGAACAAACGATCATTGGACGAAGTTATATAGCCTCATAAAACAAAATAATTGTAATTGTACGCACACAGTAGTAATACAAAGTATAGCTAAGCAAGTACAACTGGTTGGTATTGACACCATCTTTTAAAATATAATAATTAAAACTATTATTGCTCCTGGCAAATCAACACACAACAATCTGGTAAATTGACACACGCACTGAGTCACACAGTTGACTATAAAAGTAAATTTTCTAGCCGTACATTTTTTATTATCATGGTCAAGCCTTTTTATAAGCCCCATGACGGTAATACCTTACATCCATATTCCAACGTACTAATTGCATTACCTTGCTCAACGATGGCCAAGTGAACACTGTTCTAGAATGTCTCACTTAATACTGTTTACAACGGACGCTTAAATTACATTCAACGGTAATGTACAGACACGTGATAAAACATTTAATACATCTGGCTTAATAGGTTAGCCTGACTCCGATAGAGTTGTCCTTACCCGGATAGAAACCTTTGGGTGGTGGGACAGCAACTGCACTCTGTGACGATGCTAGCGAAAGATGCTGCAAATTTTGGCTGGATTGCTGAGCTTCAAGTCTGGTCTGTTGTATAAAATTTTGAACAGACTGCTGGTGGCTATCTTGATGGCCTTCAAAAAATTGCTGGTGCTGCGATGGTGTGTGTACAGCCTCTTGTGCGTTGAACCTCTGGACATCTCTGTAGCCTCCGGATGTTGGTTGAGGTTGCGGAATATTGCTTTGGTAGTTGATGGCCGAAGGGTAGGCGACATTCAAAGCAGAAATGTCGACTGGTTGTAGTGCAGCACGCTGGACTGAGACATGAGTATTTGGGTTAGGAATGGGCTGGAAAGTTGACTGCTGCTGTTGCGGAGCTTGAATCTGAGGTGTGGCATGGCTCAAATGACTAAAGAATTGAGGCTGCACTTGAGTAAATGGAGAGTTGACAACATGTGCATTAGGTCCTAAGATATTGTTGTAGCCTTGAGAAGCAACTTGAGAGAGCTGAGTGTATTGCTGTTGGATGGGTCCTGGGGTAGAAATTGGGGTAAATTGTGAGTATTGTTGTTGAAGCTGAACTAGGGCACCTTGTTGTTGATTCTGCTGAGGAACTTTACGAGTTTCCACGATGGTCTGAGAGTGAACTGGTATAGCTGGGATGAACTCGGCACCATTTGCTCTGATTTGTGTCAGTTCAGGAATTCCAATATCGCCATCAGGAATCTGAATGTTGTTTGACAGGGAACTGGACTGAGGCTGAAGAAGATTCAAGGCTGCGTCGACTGTTGGTGGTGCGTAAAAATAGGATGGCGAGGGTGGTCTGGGAACTGGTGGGGCCTGTTGGCTTGGGATGCTTACTGGTGAAACTTGCTGCTGTGGTTGGTAACCTTGTTGTGCTTGTTGTTGTTGCTGCTTTGGTTGGTAACCTTGTTGAGCTTGTTGTTGTTGCTGTTGTACTGGGTAACCCTGTGGAGCTTGCTGTGGTTGTTGTTGCTGCTGTGGTTGGTAGCCTTGTGGAGCTGGTGTTGGTATTTGGACAGTTTGAGTGGTGTGAGATTCCACGTAAACTGGGAGTTGAATTTGTGGTCCGGCGAGAGTGAAGCCAGGCTGTTGGGCAATAATTTGTTGTTGTCCAGACTGTTGAGTAGGAGGTAAATAGAGATTTGATGGTGGGCGGGCGACGGTTGGAACGATCGAATAGCCTTGTGACGGGTTAGTTTGAGCTGGCTGCCGGTAACCATTTTGTGGTTGAGGTCTTTGTTGCTGTTGCTGCTGAGGAGAGCTATTTTGCTGTGAACTTTGAGGGCGTTGCTGTTGTTGCAGGGAATATCCACTCTGTTGTTGCTGAGGTTTGGGTTGTTGTGGTCGCTGTTGTTGGACTTGCTGTTGAGCTTGTTGTTGTTCCACCTGCTGTGAATAACCATTTTCTTGCTGTTGTGGTCGCTGTTGTTGAGCTTGTTGCTGTGTTACTTGCTGAGAATAGCCATTTTGCTGTTGCTGTGGTCGCTGTTGCTGAGCTTGTTGTTGTGTCACCTGTTGAGAATAGCCATTTTGTTGTTGAGCTTGCTGTTGTGGTCGCTGTTGTTGAGCTTGTTGCTGTGTTACTTGCTGAGAATAGCCATTTTGTTGTTGCTGTGGTCGCTGTTGCTGAGCTTGCTGTTGTGTTACCTGTTGAGAATAGCCATTTTGTTGTTGCTGTGGTCGCTGTTGTTGAGAGTTCGTTGCTTGTTGCTGAGAGTAGCCACTCTGTTGTTGAGGGCTCTGCTGCTGCTGAGGGCTTTGCTGCTGCTGAGATTGCGGCCGTTGTTGTTGCTGAGGTTGAGAATATCCACCTTGTTGTGGTCGTTGCTGCTGTTGAGAATAACCGCCCTGTTGAGGTCTCTGTTGTTGTGACGATACTTGTTGCTGACTCTGTGGTTGTCTCACAGGTTGAGATGTTGGTCTCACTTGAACGTTCTGTGGTCTAGGTTGCTGAACATTAGATTGCTGGTATCCTTTGAATTCCTTATCTGGTGTCTCATAAAGTCCACTTGGCTTTGATGGCACGGGGACTATCTGGTTAGAGTAGCCTCTTGGTTGCTGTGGTTGTGAAGTTTGAACCAGCTGAATTTGATTCAACACATCCTTCGCTCTTGGTCCGAAAAGATTCTCAATGTTTCTTTGCGGGTTGGGAGTTGTTGCCTTCGTTGGTGAAGATTGAACAAGACCAGCTGGAGCAGGTGTTCCACTTGGGAGGCTGTAGCCACCGCTTACTTCATTTTGACCTTCCTTGGGAACAAAGAGAGCGTACTTGTTGAACTCGTAGATCTGGAGGGTCTGCTTCTGGTCAACGTTCTTCTGGGAAGTGAGGAAAGCTTGAACGCTTTCTGTCCCTGGAAGCTCGGCTGAATAAAATATTTGATTAGATTAGGGCTTTTATATATAATGTAAAAGCTGCAATGTCTTACCTCTGCTGCTTTCCGTCGGTTCAGTACCTCTAGGCAGTTCAATGTATCCTGGAGTGATCTGCTCCAAATTGTTCGTGATATCATTACCACTGCCAGTATTACCATAACCACCATTCTGAATCTGCTTTAATAGCTGATTGTTCCTATCCTTGTCATATGTAGGCAGCTCAGTAGTGGTGCTCTTTACGTCGGTATTCTGCCTGTATACATTCCCATTGTACAGTTGAGTAGATGTCCCAGCATTAGGAGCGTTATCCTGATTGACCTCAGAAGAGCCTGGAGTTGAATATTGAGCTTCGTCCTCATTCCTCCGGCTGTCCGTTGTAGTTTGAATTTGTTCGTTAACAGTACCAGTGGACACACCAGACTGTAAGATCTGATTTACAACGTCTCCTTGCATAGCAGTAAATGTCGTTTGAACTTGAGGACGACGAACTAATTGAGGCAATGAAGTTGGTGGAGCAGGTCGGTAAGTGGTGACTGGGCGATCGACTAGAGCGTAAGAGGGTCCTTCAGTTTGTAGTGGTTGATCCTCAAATACTGGAGTCAGCGTGCTAGTGGCTGGTTCATCAGTTTGAATGTCATTTTGAATTGGCAATGCAAAGTCTGGGTCAGGTCCAGTTAGAATAGCTGGACGTTGGCCGCGTGGAGGTAAATACTCGTTGGATGGCCTGTCGGTAATGGATTCAGGTGTGACAGGCTCAGGTGCATCGCTGTTCACTTCATAGTCAACGACTGGACGTGTGCCTGGTGGTTCCTTGTCGGTATCGGCATAATCATAAGACTGCGATACTTCCTCTTCAACTTGGACTGGAACTGTGGTATCGACAGAATTGACACTTGAGGGCTGAGTTGTCGTAGGGTCTCTTCGAGGTGGCAAGTATGTCCTTGGGGGCTGAACTGGTTGGTTTGGAATAGTAACTCCATTTGGATTGACTACAGCAGCAGGTGGGAAACCCACGACTGGCCTTTGTTTGTTAGAAATCACCATGATAGGCATATCAACCACAGTAGTAGATCCATCTGGATATTGCTGTTGAACTGGAAGCATCATCAAAGTTGGTACACCGTCTCCATCAGTTCCTTGAGCACCTAAAGTAGGCTCCTCAAGAGAATTATCCTGAGAAACGGGTGGATTGTTGACAATAAAAGGTTTTGGATTCTCCAAACCGTCTGGATCACCAAATTGCTCGTAAGCTTCGGACTGACTCTTCAAGAATGCTGATCCCGTCTTCGTTCTTGATTGTGATTCCGAGTTGGAAGTCAAACTAGTGTCGATAACAGGCTGTGAATCGATCTCAACTTGACTCTGTCCATCGTAGTCATTTTGAGGTGATGAGGTGACGATATCATCAGGCGTGATCATTGTAACGGGAACGGACGTTTCGACATTAACCTTCCGAATGCCTCCGTTTCCTTGGTTTCCCAAAGATGCTGACAATCTGACAGGGATTCTTGTCGGCCTCACATCTTGATCGAAATCACCTTGAGATAAATCTGGCTGTTGAAGCAAAGTCTTGGCCGGGGTAGTTGGTGCGGTCATCATGCTCTGCATGATCGTCTGAATACTTTTCATCCCACTTTCATCATGACTATCCCATCCGAGACGAGCATTGAGTTCGTATAAGCGACTCAGAGTATCCGAGTCACAGGATGGAGCTTGATTCCACCAGACGCAGACAAAGTCTTCCTGACTAAAAACTGTGCCGTTCGGGCAGAGGAAGGACCATTTTTCAATTGATCGTCTTGTGGCTCTTCGCAGACAAACGTGGAAGACTTGACAGCGGGCTTCAACATCGGCATAGTAACCGGAGTAGGACTGATCACTGCAGCTGAATGAAGTCTCGGGGATTTTATTATAAATTGGATAGTCCACACCTTCTTCGCCAGGAATGACACCTTTGTAGCCATCGGGCCAGAAATCATCCATGGAGTGATGGTAACTCCCGTCATCGCTGTGTCCAGATGAGCTGGAGCTTTGGGCCTTTGCAGCAGTCCTCATAATGTCAATAGGAGCCACTGTTGAGTCTGGCAAGATCGAGTCCGCATCGATTCGCTGCTCAGTTTCCACGTTGAACGGCTGCTCAGTTTGTTGGGTATATTCTTGTTCAGGCTGAACTGGCAACTGCAGTAAAAGTAATAGATATAAATGAGTTAGCTTTAATAGTAATTTTAAGATCATTTGTTTTTTTTCCCAAGACATACCGGTTGCTCAGGCTCGTCAGTAATAATCTGTGCCTCGTTAACTGAGTCAGGAATTGGAGCTGGGCGTCTGGATGATTGTGAAGGCCTGTTAACTCCAGATTGCTGAGACCTTTGAGGTTGATTGTAAATGTAGCCTTGCTCTTGTTGTTGCTGCTGCTGCCTTTGAGGTGCCTGGCTTCTTTGCGGTTGTTGACTTACAGGGGAATTCTGAGACAGACTGGAATACGAACTTTGTCTTGGAGAAGATTTCTCCTGTTGCTCTTCATACCCAGATCCAGCCATCTGCTCAACTTGACTATACCCGCCTTGACCTTGCTGCCTGACATATCCAGCCTGAGACTGAGCCGAGTATCCAGTTGTGGGTGCAGGGGCATAACCACCAAGGTCTGCTGGATTGATAGGTACTGCTCGAACCCGACTTCTTCTATTGACTTGCTGTTGATTACGACGAACAGGAACATTTGCGGACAGTCGAGTGCGTATATTGTTGCCATTTCTCACAAGCCTTATCCTCTTCTCTGTGAAAAAGAACAGAAAATCAACATTAATTTCCCTTTTTTGATTCTTCTCCTCTTGTTGTTGTTTGTACAATTAAGTGAATTTCACTTGCGACGCGTGTGCGTGTGTGAGGCCTATGAGAATAATGAATGGACGATGCGAATTTCGGCATATTAGAAATGATGTGTGAAATAATCTCAGGTCTGTTGCGCATATTAATGTGTAGGGGGAAACTACTGTTTGTTGGTCTCGTTATAAATTACCAATGTATGTAAAATATATGCTCTTTTAAAATGTAAACATACAAGTGCGTGGCTGGTTTATGAGTAGAAGAAATGGGAAATCAGTGGAAAACTGTGTGCATGACGACGATGATAATTCAAGTGGAAGGAAGTTTGAGGATGAGCAGACATTTAGTGTGGGGAAGTGAAGGTAGACAAACCGGCTCGATCAATTTCCCAGCCAGTCTGGTGGTGTACAACTGACCGATGATCATGTACGATGAATCCTATTGTATCACTCAAGTACCTTGTGAAGACCTAGCAAAGTGCAATCGTGAGAGAAGGATGAGCAATGATTATGTTTTCCTTAAGTTTCCCCTCAAAATCATTCATTCACATCATCACGTAACTCTAAACTTTAGTGTTATTTCCCCCTACAGCTTTTGTTTTCATTAAAACGACTCATCGTCTTGTCACGATCAATGATCAAACTTGGCCAATAATAATGTTTCCTTCGAATTTCATTAGGGCCTCAGCAATCAGGAGCAATGGGTGAAGAAGAGGGAGAAGAATCATGTGAAACGCTAAAGAGAGGATGGAATGATCAATTGTAGACAGCACGTTTCTCGAATATCAACAACTCTTCTTCGTTTTAATTCATACACAATCCTCATGTCAGACTTTCCTCCATGTAAGCTATGACATGGTCAGAAAATCAATTGTGAAAATTACTTTCAAGAATTCGTTAAATTGATTTACACGTGCGGGGGAACTGAAAATTGATGATTCCAACTAACGACAATGTAATATTTTTACTGCGTCCAATTTTCGACTTAATTTCATGTATGACACTCTTATCATGTGTGTGTGTGCCATCATGAAGAAACAATGCACGGATGACAGATGAAAATCAGCAATTAAACTTTATGAAAATCGTGCTCACACCTGAGTTTATCTCTGTCTTCATCAGCACAACAACATCTCAGTTAGTTAGTTAAGGAGAATGAAATAAAATCCGCTCTTCAGTCATAACAACTATGCTGGATTACTTCCTCTGAGCTGATCACTTGATAGGATCAAAGCAAGCGGTCGTCAATATGTAATGTGAGATCATAAAAGAGTGTGTTGCCCCCAAAACAGACATAGTGAATCCCACTCTCCAAGCTCATCCTTTCCCTCTTTCCATGTAATCCGATCAACCTGTCGGTCGCTCATCTTCAACAAGACTTTATTTGTGTATTTTGATGCTTTAAATAACAGCCCTTCGTAACTCTCATGAGTGTACATGAAATAAGAGCTTATTTTGGAATTAGAAAGCCAGCAAAAAATGAGTCTACTTTCACGGACGCCTACTCACTATCAAGTTAAAGAGCCAGTCAGCAACAGAGCCGCACTGTGCAAGAGCATCTTTGCCCAATGGCAGTTAAAATGAGCAAACTCCTGTCGGGAATGAGGTTCTCAAAGTACTTTGAAATAGCACGTGAATGCCCGAAACAGGAAGCGTCTGACTGTGAGAGTCGTAAACACAATCTTCTGCCAAATGGACCGGCTGTTTAAATCCATTCACACACTTGGGTGCTCTCAACCATAGTCTAATGATAGAAAAAGTTGGCCAATATTCTTGTCGTCGTCGACGTCTTAATGTCTAGTCATTGCAAAATTTCAAAATATTTGGCATTCGACGCAAGGAGTGAGCCAGGGTCCTTGTGTGCGTATTTATGCGCACAACAATGGAATTAATTACATAAAAAAAGCCCCGAAATTAGACCCACTCTGATGTAACAATGAGCGTTCGTATTCTGATGTAAACGAGACTCATTAATAACTCGGCATTTTTTCGACCTTATACGTGTATGGGGTTGGTTGAATTAACGAGCAGAGGATATGCATCCTCCTCATCTCCTGCCATGCAATGGGACTGTGAATCCAATTGAAAGGAAATAATTTGTAACTTGATTTGCATTTGAATGAGCAGCACCACCCAAAGAGAGTCCTTTGACTTGAGTGTCTTTTTATTATGAGGAGAGGAAAGGCATAACGGTGAATTATTTTGCCACAACAAACCATCCTCGAATTCACTGACCATCTTCAATGTTATGTGGGCTGGCTGCACGTACTTTGGAAAAATGATGTAATCCAGCTGGGATGATGAAGAATGAATGAGCTCATGAATTCTAAATTAATTCCTTCCATAAATAAAGGAATGCAAGACTGAGTATCCTTTCGAATTTGGGCTTTTTTTGTCGCTTAGCTCTCATTTACCGAATCTGACAGCTTCCTTAAACAATTGCGCAATGCAATGAAAACAATCTCAATCCATATAAACGAGCAATTACTACAAATTTAACGATCTAATACAACTCAGCCAGTTATAATATGCGATTTTTTTGCTCATTTGATGCAATGGATGCAGTTATTTATGTAATGTAACTCCATATGGCATCAACCACTGAGCATATTAATCATTGTCTTTGTAACCATTAACCATCTAATTAACCAGTTGGATACACAATAGAGTGGACGTACGTAAGGAGATAATTACGTGGTGAAGCCATTGACACAGCAGTTAAAACAAACATCACCATGTGTGTCCTGATAGTAACAGTTATTTACTAGCTGGCCATGGGACTTTGTTGACAAATGATGAAATTTTTTACGACGACCATCAGTTTTCCACACTTGGAAGACGACACTTACTTGTCAAGTCCCCGTGCTCATAATCATTTCGGCTGTGCGTCTTATTCAACAAATGAGCACCAAACATGTGTTCACGCTCAGGTGAAGAAGTCATAAAATTAGACGAAATATATGTCGTCTTTATCTCCACAGAAACAAGTTCCTTCCAACTTTATTTCTGATCCAACTGCCAAAAGACTTGTTCCTACAATGCTCAAACGCTTCATAATGTATTTTACCTTTTTAGCAAACAATTGACATGACATTTATTTACAAGTTTTGACAATCTCACATAGTGGAAGACACAGGCGGCAGACTGTAAATAAATCAATGCTCATTTCCATCTCATCACTCTTGTTACACGGTAGCTGGTATCGCTGCAAGTGTGAACATGAGTAACTATACAGTAATGACCGATTGTAATACAAGAATAATAATGGAGCTGAAGATGAAGCATACGGAAAGGAAGTACGTAAATGTGCAGTTATAAAGGCAAGACACGACTTGGAAGCGGACATTTTTCATTTCATAATAATAATAGTAATAACGCAGAGCGATTAAATCTCTTCCATTTCTCTGCTATAAAGTCATAATCATAATGAATAGATCCAACAGCTCCATTTATATTCCCTTAATTCGTCCACCATTAGGTTGAGAACAATGCTGAGGTGGAATTAATGCCTTCAAATCCTATTACAAATCTTAGAAAGTTGGCCCCTTCAAACTGCATTTCCATTGCTGCGTACTAGGGTGCATTTTTGCAATGGTCAAACGAGTCGGATTAGGTGCTTTTCAGTTAGAGAAAAAATCTGCAAGGGATTCTATGGGCGGATGTGCGAGAAGACCTCGCGGTCCTTGTCCTTAGGATGAAGAAGACGTTTGATTTGACTGATTGCATTTTACTTGCTCGTGCACTGACGACAAGGATCGTGAGGTCTGACCTGTGATTATACGGTGAGTCCCACAAGTTACAACCTCCCACTGTTAACTTTTATTTCATTTGCATTTACACGTCCCTCTCCTCTTCTTCTTGTCTTACACGGTCAATGTCCAGTGCGTCTTTGCTGCTCCTTGTTACTGGCAGCCGACAAGTTGGATTTTTGGGCAAAAGTGAAAATTACAACTTTCAAAGTCTCGTCTGCTTAATCCTTATCATCAGTCAGCCAGCCACTTTGTCAAATTATTAGAGAGGCCGTCGTCATGATGGTAGCAAGTTGTAAGAGCGACAAGACTTCTATTGCTGCATTCACTCTTTGAAACTTGGGATGCTCTAAGGGACGCATCGTTGGATGGGAAGATAATTGATGAAAGGATGACATGTGTGTTTTCAAAAGCTGAGCTTCTTCAATGTCATTGAAATACATACAGTCTCATCATCATTATAGCCGGCATCACCCTCGTTATACTCACTTTAATGTGAGCCTCATCTTGTTTCCACTAACTGTCCTGCGGTCGTCGTTGTGTGAGAAAAAACGAGCACACACACCGTGTTGGCTTGAATGAATGCAAATTACTTGATTTTTCCTTCCTTTTCTCGTTAGCTCTACGCATGCAGTACAAACGCATACAGTGTGTGTTGCCCCCGTCCAATAGCTTTGCTATACCCCTGCGGTTGGATTATACATGCAATATATGTTATTTAAGAATGATGAGCTTTTGACTGTGGGAAAAATTTTGAGGCGGGGGAAATTACTTTACCGCCTGCTATTTCCGGCCCTTTAATACACATTTAACTCATTGTTTATGACCCTTTAACACCCAACTCTTCCTTCCTTCCTTTGTGCACCACCAACTAATGGCTTAATCAGGTAAATCAAAAGGACGTCGAAAGGAATTACTCGGGAGGGAATCCTTCTCGTACAGGTTGACAAGGATTATGTCAACCTTCATTACGTTACGACCGACTGAGTCTTCACCGTGCCGTACTGATAAGCTTTGCAATTAGCCAGAGATTGCTCAATGCATTCCTTCCATTCAATATTCACTACGAGCAGATTCTAATTGCTCACTGGGGAAATGAACCAGTAGGGGTTAACGTGAGAAGGGAATTAAAGCGCAATATGTGTGGGCTTCGCCGTTGGAACGTAGTGGGAATTACACCTGTGTGTGGTTGCAAGCACAGAAGCTCTTCGCACATTAATGACGGATTTGCAACCTGATGGCATAACAATGGCCAGCTCATCATTAATCAACAAGTCTTGATTACCTCCGTGTTTTTCTCCCTTTCACGGAAATCAATCATGCTCCTTCTACTTCATTTGTCCGCGTGCATCTCTCTGACATGAGATGAATCTGAGATGCAATCAACTTGCATCCACCTCATCATCACTTCTCCTCCATTCTGATTTACGTGTACAAAGAAAGGGAAAAGCTTGGCAAGAATTTCACTCTTAATACTTTTCGTCCGAAAGCCAAGAAAAGGGATGGCCGTATGAGTGATATGAGTGATAACAACTAATGTAGATCGCAGGAGCTGTTAATCAAAGTCAAGGAGTATGAATGTATCATCCTTACAGGAGGAAAGTATATGCAAATAACCAGACAAGTAGCATATGCAAGAAAGAGTTAGTAGAGTAATTTGTAGGATGAAGGATTATTACAAAAGTATCTACCATTTTCCCCTAAGCTGCAGCAATATAATTAATTTTGTCAGCGGTTGAAAATGGTGAAAACCGCAATGGGAATCAATGTACTGACTGACATGATGTTGGTATGCCAAATTTTGTACGAGTTCACTGTCAAGGAGAGATGCCAGATTGGCAAGAAATGCTATTCAAGAACTTCAATTTTGACTCATTTTCCTACATGTATGTCAGTGCGCTTTTGTTTTGTTGTTTTGCGGGGGTGCTAGATCTTACGAGATTCTCTGTAATTGGTAAAGGGCATTAGAACAGGCAGATCAGTTTCTATTTCTAATGCATTTTTTACAGTTTTATGTTTCTGTGATGATGGTTACTTAATTAGTAGAATACTCTCTAAGAGCAGCACCACTTATGGAGCGCACTGCACTGTATAAAGCTGCATGTATGGAACGGAGATTCCATCTGGAGATGTTATTTCTACCTATAAAACACAATTGGCTACCATTCGTACAGTTGTGAGAAGACTACATAATGTAAAAGATCCCAAAACAACAGGACCACGCACATGAAAAATACTTGTGCAACCAGAAGTCCTAACCGGCTTACCGTGAGTTTGTGCAGATGACACCGAGAGGGTCCATCCAATGACAAGAAAGAGGCAGAGCCATAGACTCCACCGTAATCCAGCACTAGTCACCATAATGAATATTCACTAAAATCGTCTGTCTTTATCTACTACACCACAAGGGATAAGCAAACACTTTGAAAACCTCGGTCCTATAGAATAATAAATCACACTCGCTGTATATATTTGCAATATATACCGGAGTCTTCAACTGGAAATCATCCTTCGCCTTTAAAATAGCACTGTCACGAGAGAGAAGATGGCCCGCACCGGCTTGATGTCACTCGAGGAATGAAGGGACTTTGGTGTGGTGAAGGAGCTTTCAGTCTGTCAGAATCAAAGGGTCGACCACATTAAATATTATAATATAAAGAAGATGAGATACTCCAAGATTTATCAAGCCAACATACATTTACGGGGCTTTACGCACAGCATCATCTCCACACACGCGCATTTCCCTTACACCCATAACACCCTCGACAGACACCTGAGAGTTAACTTTTCAAGTCGTCCGGTCTTCTGCACTGCAGTCAGTTTACACACAATCACTCTCGATTTCTTTTCCCAAAGCTAAAGCACATACCCACACTTTACATGGCGTGAGTCAGAAGGACCTGTCCATGTCTCTCGATCCCACCCTACAGCACTTCTTTTTCCCTGTCAGGAGGCACTTTTGACAGGAGAGATACAGATATTGGATCGATTTCTATATGACTCTATTAGCATAACTTGTACTGAGGTGATTTTTTCCAAGGGGAAAAATTAATCATTTCATCAAAAAGAATGAGAAGGAATTTCGAGCTTTATCATATGGCGTCTGCACGAAATCCTCAATAATAATTGTCCTAGGTCTTTGATAACAATCCTCGCCCAAGTTATTCAACAATAATGATCGCATTCGTAACAATATCACATGCAAAAATCTTACAGAGGAAATTACAAGCACATGCTCCGTCTTCTTCTTAGACTTTTCCTCACACGCTAATGTGATAACTTTTGTGCCTCACTTTTACACAAACATTGAGGTGGGACGGAAGTGAAAACGGAAATACACGTAATGTAAAACTTCTTACATTATACAGTTCCTCCCATTCATTTAAAGCTTGCGGTTGGAAGGAGAGAAAAAAAACATTATCATTATGATGATGACACGGAGGCAGACATGTTAATCATGTAATTATAATCATTACTTTTCCAACTTTGTTGTTTCTAATATTTTCGCGATCCCTGTCTCATCATATTCCTCTGATATGGGAAAGATTTTGCAGGCAGGCGTCAGGTCATCCTTTAGATTCTGAAGACAATAATGCAAGAATTATCAACTGCATTCGCTGAGATGGTCATAATGATGAGGATGATGCATAATTATTATGACGACTTCCAAGTGGGTGCTTCCCATACAAAGACTTTCCGGTTTAGCTCGAGGGGCAAAGATTGCGAGTGTATTATAAACTGCCGAATAAAGGCAAGCATTTCCACTTGCTCAGGCACATTTCATTCAACTTTACTTCATACGTAGTAATACTCGTTCTCCATCTCCTTATACGCTCAATTCCCCCTAAAGTATACTGTCAGATGTGCTAACATTTTCTGTTGTATTCCCCTCATGGCGTCATGGAACATTGTTTGCCTATTCTTAGTGTCATAAACTTATTACCATTGTTGGTTTATTAATTGGCTTGAGCTAATTAGTATGGGAAGAGAAACGAGCTAGACTCCCACAAGAGCCATAGCCTTGTACAGACTTCTCAGAAAATTATGAATCTTTACAAGTAACGTACCTTTGCATTATTGACGGCACTCATAATGTAGATAATTAGACATTTTATACAGTATATCCAATTGAGCGTAATTGAACAATGATCATAGTCGTTCCCAGGCAGGCACCGACGAACAGAAAGATCCTGGAGTGGAGATTGATATGCAATCAAACTGACAAGTTTA
>JAQIWI010001947.1:0-14052 GCA_034698825.1 Deuterosminthurus bicinctus
CTCAGCCAATTGTCGACCGATTTTAATGGGGACTAGGTCAAAAAATTACCCCAAGATTCTAGTTTCAGAATTGGTAAACAACATGCCGATAGCTTCAAAACTTCAAAAGTTATACACGGAACAAAGTGTATACCTTACTCTGGCACAGGCTGTATATTAAATGATTTTTAAACAATATATTCCGAACTATACGGGCCTTTCTCAAAGCATGCCTGAAGCTGTATCGTGACCCTCGAGTTTTCATGGAAGCACATGCATCCTCACGCTTTTTGCTTCCACGTGTGTACACATTTTATTTCTCAGACATTTATTTCATGTGAAGGAAACGTCTGAAATGCAGTATCCGAACACTCGTGAAAGCAAAAGCACTGGGATGCCTTCACCAAACTGACAGCCGTAGCATCAGGCCCAGCAGGCTTGTCCTTAGTAATTCTGACTACTGTGGCCCTGTGGGCCTCGATTATGACTGATGTTGATTAGTTAATCAGTAGATTGTGAATATGTAGTACTGGATATGCAATGCTAAAGTATGTAGGAGTTAAGGCAATGATTATTAGGCGTTCGTCTCAAGGTTAACGTTATCCTAGATGCTAATATTAACGGTCGCTGACCAGGCTTGTTAATATGTTGATCGGCATGATGCGAATGATGTGAATGTGCGGTCATTGGCTCTGCCACGTCGACGGTAATGCGAGGTTTCCTTGAAGGGAACTGTGAGGATTTCTCTCAGTAAGAGTTGGAAGAGAGTAGCCACTTGAGATACTTAATAAAGATCGAGCTCCTATTCGTGAAGAACACTAAACCTTCCTTGCAGACCTTTGGCTGATTATTACTCTCTCCTTCTCACACGCTGAGTTAAGTCTCTTGCTGCCCTGCTATTACTTTGAGTTCTGCACTACTACCATCCTGACTACATACCAGTGACAATTATCCTTTTCTCACACTACCATACCCTCACGTTTACTTAAGTCAAGGCCTGTCAAGTTTCAAGTATATTGCAGTATTTGGAATTTCAACTACCTGTACCTCGGGGTTTGGGCCGATGCAGCTGAATGATCTCACAGTTAGTTCGTAACTAGTATGTATGTATTATAGTTTCTACCGTAAGTAATCAAAATCCTACTGTTTTCGCTGTTCCGGCCATTCCCGGTAGGAAGGCATAAGCAGCCCGCCGCCCAAGCACACTGGCCTGATGATGGTGTGAGTAGGTACAAACACAATGCCAGTGCGAGCGCTCTACGCGAAGCCGGAGGACATTCTCTATGGATAAAATCACCAACTGCCTGTATTAAAAGCATTTTTTATTTCTTTCCCCCTCGTCTTAACCACTGAAAAAG
Organism: Deuterosminthurus bicinctus; assembly: GCA_034698825.1. Lineage (NCBI taxonomy): Eukaryota > Metazoa > Arthropoda > Collembola > Symphypleona > Bourletiellidae > Deuterosminthurus > Deuterosminthurus bicinctus. The sequence goes on from JAQIWI010001947.1 coordinate 1,338, forward strand.
CAAGCCATTCCCTCGGACAGCCTGGAGCACAAAGAAGCGTGCACAATTTTTCTTTATGGTTAATGATTATTGTTGAATGGTTAGTTTGGGTGGATGTGCCCACCGTATCGCGGTGGGTGCATACGCACTGACATTATGAGCGCAATAGCCCAAACATAACTCAGCAATTTTCCCCTCTTTTGGCCCGACGATAACAACAATGACCCAAGTGAACATACTTCATTCTCTAAGTCCCCAGCGTTTCTCCCTCAATACTATCAAAGGCACTTCTGCACATTACAGTTAATGTTATCACCCAATTCTCATCGAATTCGGACAACCCTAAAAATAATTTCGAGCACACGTCAAGGGAAACAAAACCGGCACGAATTCAATAGCTAGGCAGTAAGGCTCCGGTGGCTAAAGACTGCTTGTGTATCCAACTATGGCTTTATTTCCGTATGTGACGATGTACAGGGTGGGCCAACTTGAAGTGTACACTTTAAATCGTGAATAACAGGGAGCGGTTAGGGCTCGATCTCTCCTGTTCTGGTTCAGCCAAGCAAGTTAAGCACCTCCAAACACTCATCAGGCCTGGATTGGTAACCGCTCTCCGCCGGAGCGAGTGATATAAAAAAGTCACTCTTCTTAACTTCCGCCAACACTTGATCCGGCTGACCGTTGGACCTGACTCGTCACCACCACCGTCCAAGCACCTCCTTGATGTCCCCCTAAATTTCGCCCGTGCAGCATGGTAGCATGACCCTGGAAGAATAATGCATCCCCGTATGGAGATGAAACCAACAGGACGATGGAGTCACCGAACATGGGAAGAATGGAATAAAATGGACATGCAGAAGACCATAGCAAATTCACATCCGGCACAAGGCTCCATTCAAGCAAATACACAATTACATTAAGAAAAAATCTACATTAAAATCTACATACCAACATCCAATATTGTAATATAATTATGTAACGTCTGTGGATGTATGATAAAGGGGATAAAAGGGATCGCATTAGGCTGAAGGCCTCGGCTGGCTTAACAGGGAACTGGTAAGCACCTTAAATATTATTAATATTAAATCATGAATAAGTTGTATAGTTGTAAGGCTAGACCAATTTTGATTACCAACTCTGAAACTAGTGTATTGGCTCAAACATTGGTGGAGATATTGCAACTCATACAATAAAGTTTGAATTTAAAATGGGGTTTAATGGGGGTTTCAGGCCCCTTCGTCGTATTTGAACGCCTATAATTCCTAAACTAACAATCGCAGTTATGTTTCTGCGTTCTAAAGGTGACCTCTAAAGGGAAATTAAAATTTCAAAAACTGCAGACGAGATTTTTCAAATTTTGGATTCTCTCTTGAATACACCTTTTGGTTGCAGAAATACGTTCTCTGAAGTCTCAGCTTGTGAGAATGTGCTTCACAGGCCTCTGAGATCATTATTTTGGAAGATATCGGCGCCCAAATTCTAAAAAATGGCGTCTAAAGACCCTATTAAACCCGATGTTAAATTTCAACTTCATTTTTTGTTGGAATATGTCTGCCAATTTTTAAGCGATATTGGTGGGGGCAATTGCTCTAGCCTTATAGAACTTGGTACGTTATTCACGATTTGAAGTGTATAACTTAAGTTGGCCCACCCTGTACATGTCAAGTGCAAGTCTAGCCGCTCTTTGTCTAACACACGCAGTTTCCTCCCATCGAATTTGACTATAATGACTCGATCTTTTAATCAGCGCGGACAAATCAAATCATATTATGACTAATCCACTCGCGAAGCTTCACTTCAATTCATTTTTAAAGGTAAAATATCACAAGTGTTATCACATATTTATGTAGTCAATGACACCTTTGGTTTCCTGATGTATTGTTGTTGTATTCATTCTCTCATTAGGTTTTCAAAAATCTGATCGCAATTTGTAATCCAGTTTTCATAATCAGTTCACTTGGTAAGGGATGCCCACTACGGATCCCCTATACATAACTGATTAACTGATACGTTACTGCTTCAGAATGGAATGCAATGTATTGGTTCAGGTCGCTGCGGAGACTACAGAAAACAATCTGTGCGCTTAGGATGAAAACATGAGGAATTTAGTTCCAATTTCAGAGGAAAGATGACTTGAGGGTGGGCTCGTTGGAGACGTCGGAAAGAGTGAGTGTAGGGAGGCTGGGGAAAGAGAGGAGAATGAAGTGAATGAGTTGGTATTTGTACAAGCTCATGAGCGGGAAGGACGCACCCTGGTGACAGCAGAGTGAATTTTATTTCGGAAGATGTCTAAATATCGATTTTGTATGCATGCGATTGTGCCGGGGATTGAGGCAGACGACTGGCGCTCCGCCGACTACATGGCCTCGAAACTCTTTCTCTCTATCCCCCCACTCCCTTTGTGTCTGTATATTAGTTGTATGGGCTCTTGCAGCAGGAGCAGGAGTATAGAGTCGACTGATGAGATGCTAGCACTCTGTCCTCCAAATTTTCTCCAAGCGGTACCCCTCGCTTTCTCTCAACCTACATTCTCGCACACAGGCACACATTTCTGGGTCACTCGGGAATCCTTTGCTATTCTAAATTCTCCTACTCTCTCGCGTCCGACTATCCTCACTTTTTCACTGTCTCCCCATCCCATATCAGAATACTTCACTAACACAACTTGGATAATGTGCAACCTACCCGTGTATCCGATAGGGGTTAAAAGTAAAAGTAGTAGACGTAGTGCAGAGAAATTTATGATATTATGAAGTCAGAAATATAGGGAGGGGGCCTATCGATTGAATTCCGTAGATTCACAATTCAGCAGTAGAAATTGCAGAAACGTCATCTGTGTTGTCTTATTTGTGGGACTTAGCTTTACAGCAAACCTCATCTTCTGCTATAAAAAACCCACAGCCTCAAGCACACAAGGATGAAGCTTCAAGGTCTTCAATACTTTGCAAGTGGTTGAAAATTACTTGGGGGACTTTCCAATTCACAAGGCCATGATACTAATGCCTACGACTAGTAAATTTATCATCAATCATTCAATTCATTCCGCTCAACATTTGATGGAAAAATTCATTAGCTTATGTTGTTTTCCTTCCAAATTGTCCATCGCACGAGCGGATGAAAAGGCTGATCTTATTCGGTCTATAGAGGAATATTCGCTTTCGCTCTGTCATACCGTCACAACGAGAAAAGTTGTCAAAGCGTCTATGCTCTTTTTATAAGCAAACTGCCTAATTGTATGTAAACTGTACGGATGAAATAACATAAAATCTGTCGTACTTTATTAATGGCTTATAAATAAAATCCGTTGCTTTTTTCTTTGCAGATGACGGTGAAGAAGTGAATCTAATGTACTTGAAGCATGAGGTAAGTCATTTACTACGACAAGCTCATAGTTATGTCATACTACTCGCACTTTACCTTTCCTCAATGATGTTGACCCTGTTTTCCTATACCTTGGACGAATACTCAACCACAGCTGCCAATGCTGTCGCCGTGGATGTTATTTTATCATTATTGAGGTGACCAAGAGGATAGGAAATAAAGAAGAGGACAATGTGTGAAAAAAATAAGGGAAGAGGAGCTACACGTGGAACCAAGACGGAACTCATGTTGAAGAATAAATGGAAACGGAAGTGGAAGGATACTGGAAAATAATCTATTGCCTGTGTGCACTCCCATCATCATCTTCTCGTCTCAGGACAGAAATGTAAACTGACACGGCACAAAGGCACGTTGAAGTGTACCTCTCATGCAGTAAACTTGGATGATATTACGATGATGACTATGTGGTGGTGGGTGCAGAAACGACGACAAGATAATGCTACTTCCCCGTAGAATGGCACTATACGGTCGGGAAAAGAATGAGGAGGGAAACGTTTATTGATCTTTGCTTACACCTAAGCTTTCTAAGGTCGTGTAGCAGAGCCATGTGTGATCCAATGGCCTATCAGTAGTGTGAAATAGGAAGACCCTCCCGAATGTAGTTGTGTTACATGGCAAGGTCAAAGACTTTACTATTTCCGACGGAGGAAATGAGACAGTTTGATAGGATTGAGAGAATTTAAAGGGTTGATGATCCATTTGAAAGACAGAAGATCATGTCTCTGTCTCTCTGTCCTGGTTTCCTCCACCAACAGAACTTGCCCTTGTTGTTTTTCCTGCTGGATGAAGCACAAACAAGGTTTAATCAGCCCAGACAGGTCTTTCAAGGTGGGCAAGTAGGAAAGCAGCTGTTGGTACATACCGACATTCTCATTGATTCTTTCCAGTGCATACGTCCTCATCCATACTTTTCACCTCAACCAGAGGAGAGAAATGCATACCATAGTATCGTCTTCTTCCTCGTCTCCTTCAGCTAGCTGTATGGCATATGAAGTGCTCAAGTGCAAATGAAAATCATAGAATGGATTTCAATCCCAGTGGGGACTCCTTCTATTATTGCCACGGCAATTCTGTACTTGAGTGGCGATATGCTGATGGCGTTTTACGAAAATTCCGTTTAAAGCAGGGATACGACACTGCCATAAAATATTTGCAAACGATTACGATAGCGTTACTGAAGCTGCAAAACGTTGATGTCGTGAAGTGCGTAAGCGAATTTTTAACTACTTACTAATAGTTTGCTAAAAACTGAAAGCACTTATGTATATAATTTCTCTCCCACTAAACTACGAGAAAGCTTACTGAGGGTTATGCAGTAAGAAGATACCATCAGATGGATCCCACGGATCTATGACAGCGGGAGTGAACTCAGTCAAGGGTGATATTCTGAACGCGTGTGTCTCTACCAGATGCGCCTCAAGCCTCCCATGACAACAAATATCCGCTTCCCACTGGCAATCATTCCTCCTTCTTTATCTCTCAGTCATAATAATTTGGATCCTTCAGTTTGCGGTCGGAAGTAATTTGCAACTCGATAACGAAATATAATGAGAAAATGATACACTGAGGTCTACGGGTGTTCCGTTAGGGGCCTGCAGTACGTCCTTTTGTACTTGGTTGGTACCGCGGGATGGAAATAATGAAACAAGCGCATGTTAGTCATGTACGAATCAACGGCAAGATATTAAGTTATTTTTGCGACACATTTCGCATACACAAATACGCAGACACCTTCATGTCTGGTAAATAATAAAAGCTGCTAGAACTAAGTCTAGTAGCTGTAAATCGCGACTATTATCCCACTGGGGCCAGTGATCACTCAACTAGTGGTAAAACAAATGGATTAGTTTAATCTCTACATCAAGGGGTAGAATTCAGTCGTACGCGAATAAGCTTTACTGCCCAGATTAGCTCAGAAAATTTGACTTCGTAAAGCAAAGCAAAAGAACCTCGGAAACCATGTCGAATACAAAAAAAGTATTATAAATGGTTGCAAAAAAAAGCTGAGGAAAAGGTTGAAAATGGCCCTAAAAATTATTCACGGCATTTTAGATTTCACTGAGGGGCAATTCCGAGGAAAATTTGAGGATAATTCGATGAAGTTTAATGCCTCGAAGCAGGCGGGAGACAAGCAGGAGCAGTGTGAGGCGTTTTCCACGCAAGTAGACAGTCTGACTGTTGCTTCTCGTAAACTATTTATCAATCGACACTAAACTTGAGTTCGCAGCTATTCCCCACGGAGGCCCAGTCAGGCGCTCAGAATATCAAGAAGCAAAGGATAAGGCCTAATGCACACATAACCGACCCTGGTATGGTACCATGAGCGAATTCTGCTCCTTCAATTCCTTCGTTTACCATAGCACAAATTGTAAGTCGGACTCTATGTAATATCTCTGCTATCACGGTAAACATAAACAGAAGAACAGACTTTATATTTCATTTATTGTGGCACGTAAGGTACCCATATTTGATTGCATGAAACTGTGCACTCTCATGTCAACACGGTTAAAACATGAAGTTGGTAAATGTGCACATCATCCCTTCCATCTGTAATTATGCTCAACATTATGTCTAGTTTCCTCAAAGTAATAAAGTAATAAACTTATTCAAATCCCCAGTGATTACAATATTACTTCATTCTATCTCCTGTCTCCTAATTATTTTCCTTTTGGCCTGCGTGGTTTTCTGTTTTTCCATTTAAAAAAGAAAATTAGTCAGACTGGGCGACACATGTAGCCTCATTGCAGGTTAGCATCACCATCGACATCAATCAAACAAGTCAAGTATCTTATGGTAGTTTTATGCGACTTCATAATTATGTGTAGAAGTTGATATCTAAAAGCATACGTGGTTCAATACAATACTGCTGACTGATAGCCTAATGCATTCTACGCGGCTGGAAGTTCTGCATTACATATACTGGTCAAACATATTGGTATTGTACAACCAGTTAAAATAAAAATTGAAGATTTCTCAAAGTGGCCTTGTGTTACGGATATATTCGGCGATGAACATAAAGGTAGCAGTCGAAGTACCAGTTAATCACTATTAGCAATCATATATGTTTATTGGAATGAGAAGGGACAACTATTAGTAGAACAATTAGTTTAGCTACGCTAGTTTATTTTAAAGTTTAAAAATTAGATTTATCAATGCCTATAGTTGAACAACTATAGGATATCGTCATCATGGCAGCAACACTTTCTACTCAATAGTGACTTTCAGGCAACCTCTTGATTGATTCTTCGAAGCCAGTCCAGTCAAGTCTTTGATCTCTTTTTATATGACTAAACGTAATCTTGAGGTGTGAGTAGGAGAGAGCAGTGATAGAGGGTTGAAACATTAACTAGCTTTTTTGCAACTCCCCAAGGAGACCTGAGGCTTTCTTCTATTGTGGGCCAAGTTAGAGGGAAATCCCGACATAACTTCAAGGCTAACAACTGCATTATTCACGCTCGTAACCCTATTCGTACTCTTGGTTATGAAGAAATACAGACTTGAGGTGTAGAGAAACTTCCTGCTTCGCAGTAATTTCCTATCATTTAATAACAATACAAACGAGGGGCTTTAGTGAGCTCTACAAAAAAAGGAAATCATCTTATGAAGTGATCGGTGGTGAACATTTTCCGCTTTTAAAATGACTTCATAAGGTATTGGAATTGGATTATTATTACAAATCGGAAATTGCATATGATTTTAATGCGGAGGAAGATTCAGCAGACTCAAGCTTTACCCTTGTGTTATAGAATCTACTAAAGAGGCGAGTCATTTGATTGTAGCTGTCATTTACTTGACAGTCTCGTATCTTCCTCTTTCTCCTCCGTGCAAAGGTGGATAATTATCCATGCTGCAGATTTGACTCTACTGGCTCCTTCGTCAGCGCCTTTCAATACCGTCAACGTGCTTCTTTCCACATTTTTCCTTCCTATAACACGCGGCTTGACACGCCAATAGTTTTCTTCCGACACTGCTTCTTCTACTCCTGCTGAGTAATGAAAAATTTTCCATCCCATTTCAATTCATTTAGTTGAACGGGAGGATAGATGGCTTGCGCCACACTTAAAAATGCAACGTCACACACATACACGGCATATCACAATTATTATTACCTTAAGATTTCTTCCTTCATGATTCGTTTCCTTCTTCCATAGTGTCCTTCAGAGTATTTTTTGCAGGGTGGACAAAGAGAGATTTTAACTAAGCATTTTAAGACGTATGCGTGTACGATAAAGCACTTTCTCAGTTCTGCATAAAAGTAACGAAGAAAAAGAAGAAGAAAACATTTTTTCAAATTGCATTTACCTCAGAGATGCACTTCACATTAAGAAATCCCATGAATCCTGCTTCTGCTCATGTAGAGCTGAGCATAAGCTTCGGGCGATTAATCACATGTGTAATAAGCGCATGGAAGACGCCTAAACTTAAGTGATGTGTCATTCCTCTATACAAGTCCTACATACTGCACGCTCAACCAGAGTTTATATTCTGCTTGAATTGAATATCAGCAGCCGCAGAGTGCGTGTCCTCTAGGCATTGCATGTCGTGTCAGCTATGCGTTTCAATTGGAAGGAAGCAAGATTTAATTGCCTTCCACCACTAACTAAGTCCTTCAACTGATATCATAATTAAGTCCCAAATCGTGCCACTTTTTCCCTCGCTAAGTCAGCTATTGATGCGATAAATTGTTTTTCTCTTTTTCACACTACTTTCATCCCGATCAAATGATGCTTTCGCTGAATCCTCATAGAATTCCGTGTTGTTGTCATTAGACATGATGAACAAATATAACTGCGTTAGTATTCTGTCCGTTTTTTTCATGCCCTCTGTGAAGTCAATCCGGAAATTAGAGAAAGTCGGAGTAATTATCCTTTACAAGGAATGAGGCGCTGCTGACAAGCTATCCCATTCTAATACATGCTTTCGTAGATTAGCTGGCGCTTCTGATAGCAGAGGTTTTTCAATCTCTCCGGGTTTCAGCTACGCACTATATGCAGTGCCAAGCAGCGTAGGCCTTGGAGAGGAAAAGCATGAGATTCATCACATATAGAGCGTTCTTTTCAGATGCGAGGAGTTGATCGGGACTTTCACATGTTACCCAGCAGCCTGGCTGTGAGTGTGAAAAAAAATATGAAGAGGGGAGGGAAGTAGAACATGGTGCGTGTTGAAGGTGACTGAAGCATTCCGCTACTGTAGCATGAAACAATTTCAATTAAGGCGTAACAAAGCGTGATATTTGGCTAAATTACATCGCTGAAGGATGCAGTTTAAAATAGTACGGCTGAATGGTGATTAAATTGTATGTAGATGTGTTTTGGGATATACATGTCTTCCAGGCATCCAGATAGAGCAGGATATCCAAGAAGAGATAATAGAGATGCGTGCAGCTCAGGCACAGCGCCCTACGTTATGTGTGTACTTTTGTGGAGGACACACACCGACTGTTATACACACAGTCGTGTTGTTGTCTGTGCTGAAGAAAGAAGGGCACAGGGACGGATACGATGTTACCTTGAGATAAGGAGGCGAGTAGTACATGCGTGTATTTGCCAAAGAGAAGATGCGGGAGTCTGTGAGGGAATCAGGGGGATGTATGTGTGTGATAGATAGTGGAGAAAGGGAAAAAGTATAAAAAGTGGGACAAGGCTAAGTCTAACTTAACGTATGAAGTAGGAGGAGTATGACGTTATATATAGAGAGATAGATAGACAGATAGATAGATGAAAAGGGGGTGAGACCCTCCAACTGAGAATTAGCAACAAAAAATCCAGAAGAAAAGAAAGATCGAGTTGTTGTCGGGAAGGAAAGTCAGGTTGGAAAATGTGGTCCACAGAAGGATGCAGCATCAGCACCGCCGCCGCCACCACCATCTCTTCTTCATTGAGCAGCTGGGGCGAGGAGGACGGATGATGAGAGGAGAATCTGGGCTACTGTACGCAGTACCCGGAGAGTGAGAGCAGAGCCTGTGCACCGTTTCCCTGCGAGGCACACACAGCCCGGAGAAATTCCCCTCTCAAGTCTCAGTTTCTCAGCTGATACGATTCCGTTCTTGTGTCGTTCAGTCCCTTAGTTTATACCATTTAGTGAATCCGCAAAATCATTTAACCTATTATATCTTCCGTTGGCTCTCTCACTCTCTGTATCTTCGTCTATCTATCTCCTCCTTTCGTTTCCTTGCTCTGCTGCACATTTATTGCTTCAGTACATGACATTTTTCCTCAGTGTAATATAATTCTACACGTCCTAAACTCCCTGTTAGCTAATATTTATTTCGGCGATTAATTATTGCAAAAATCCAGAGGAACATCCAATGTGATTGCTCATTTGAAAGGTTTAAAAAGTGAAGGGAAGTGTTAGTGTATGTACCTGTGTATCCATTCCAACTCACAGACATATTGGTTAAAGTTAACGAGAACAGGACGGGTGATAGCAGTGCATAAATTCGTATACACTGTAAGATATACATTGTATATACATATATATTTAATTATTAATATACATAATGCCTGCCTGGTGCAGATAAAAGGATATTTCTTCATTATGTGCATTTAAATATGTAAAACAAATACATTGAAAGTGTCCATTCGTGAATGACATGTCCACTGGATGCGTCGCATCAATCCTACTGGAAGCCATGGTGGTGGTGTTGGTGGTAGAAAGGAAGTGAGCAAGGAGGGAAAATGAACAGAGCAGGTAAATAGGACCTTATAATGAGCCATAGGAAAGCTGATCAGAGAGTGAGTGGTGCACTGGCTTTGATGAGCTTTGATATCACATCACAACTACTATGGACACCACTCAAGCCTTAAGAGGAGACAAAGGGGTTTCTGTGCTCCCATACGCGACGGATGTGGAAGAATGCTTTTGAGCTCTTACAAGGCCCACAGATTTATACGCAAACATGCATAATTATTTATGACGACGAAGAAGAAATAAATCCGCTTTGTGTGTGAAGACACGTCTGTTTCCAACGACTACGGGAACACTAGGAATAGTTCTAGGGAAGTACACCCAGGGAAGTTCTACAATGAGACGAGGCCACACAGTAATAATTTCAATGGTACAATAGTAGCAGTAGCTACTTATTATCCCCAGATTGTGAAAGTGAACTACAGAAAAAAGGAGTTAGCAAGTTATAACTGCTGCCCATATTTCTTATTTACTTGTCCCACTCTGTCTGTGGCCAATAATTCCAACTCACAAAAAGTCTTCAAGTATAATATCCTGCATGGATTTTGCTCGTCTTCCCTTCCCGGCAATTCTATCGAGTGTTTGTTTCCGCGGCTTGCATACAGTATAATTGCGGAGAATGTACTTGTTCCTCTTCTCTGCTAGCCCCTTCAAATCGTACTCATCCCCTCTCCTTGATTCCTACGAATGTCACTTCAAAATTCTTGACTGAAGCAAGCTACTAGTCACTGTTCCATTCTTAAGAGAAAAACGAAGTGAACAAAAGAGCTAAAGGACGAAGGAGGGCAAGAAGTAAATATTCGTGGGAAAGAAGACTTAAGAAAAAGATGGGAGGTCGTTGATGACAATGATGGTGATGATGATGTGGAGAATTTGTGGTGGAACGGATCATGTGAGAGTAGCAGTCAGGCGTTCGGAGGTTCAACAGCTGGAAATTTGAATAAGTCATGAGCAGTCAAGAGCCTTCGAGGGAATCAGCTAGTAGTCAAATTCTGGGTATTAACTCCCTGTCGAGAGGACGTGATGGAGAAGGTTTAGCAGCACCTATGAGACCTCTTTCAAGTACCTCATCCCCTTCCTCCACTGATCTCGCGAATACTACAGTCAAAATCACACCCGCCACCGACTCAACATCAGGAAATCAGGAAGAGCCGAGCAGGAGCAGTGGGACAACAACAATTGAAATGGATGCGATTGGTGGTGGACCGGGACTCACAACAAAGGGCAAGATGCCTCTGCATTTCTCTGCCTCTTCCTTACTACCCTCACCAAGTGGTGGGGGAACGGAGAGCTACTTGGAGTCCTCATTAGCATGTTCCAAGTTAGTTCCTCGAAGTCCAAGTGGATGCTCTGTCTCACCTGTACGCAGTAGGCCACTAACGGTGGAGCCGTTAGTGGAGGAGGACTCTGAGACTTCTCTCGGTGCAGAACTCACTTTCACCGGGACGCGATCCACGGGACGAAGTGGTTCAGCCGGCACGCTCTCTACCCCTGGTGGCACTAGTGGAGGAACTTCTGGTAGTGATGGAAATGAAACTGGAGTTTCCACCTCGGGAGCTACTGGTGCTGGTTCTACTGGTAGCTTCCTTGGAGGTTTTCCTGCTAAGAAACGCGCCTCGCTTCATCATGCTCATGGGAAGAAGTTGTCAAGGAGATCTTCATTTCTGGTAGACACTGCCTGCTCATCAGCTCCAATGAGCACATTCCCAAAGCCACAGGAGCCGGTGCCTCAACCCGTGGTTGTTCAAACACGTCGCTGCTCACTCACTCTGCCATATCCAAATTTGTATGGATCGTGGCAAGCTGCACCACTCAATCCACCGCCTGTTGTAAAAAGTGCAAGCAATGAGTTGGCAACAGTCGCCACGTCACATTATAGCGCAGGCCCACCACCGCTTTTTAAACGGCGCTCCGTCGCTCAATTCGACATGAGTGGAGTTACCTCACCGTCACGCTCATCCGAATTCCCTTCAGCCCATTTCCGTCGTCCCATACGTCCATTGTCCTCCCAAGGACTTGCTTCTGCCCCGCTGGGCGGGACACAGCAACAACAGCAGCAAAGCCTGCAACTACAGCCAGCATCCCAACAACAACAACAACCACAACAGCAATTATCTCCTCCCACCCTTCCCACTGCAAACATTCTCCCTCCCTCACCTGAGGAGGAAGACGAGACTGCTGGAGACGGTGGGAGTGACACAGATGAAAATACTTCAGCCTATCCCGATAATCCTGACTCTAATGCTGTTGTCGAGAATAATGATGTTCAAGTGCAGTTGGTTGCGGAGCCTTACTTATTAGCCATTCATTTGCAGAAAGTGCCCATGAAAGACTTCGGATCAGAAGTTAGGGCCACCTTAGACGTGGCTCATTTTCTTAACCAGGCCGTCCTCCTCTTAGACGTTAATGAAAACTCGCTGGAAGGAGTTGTGGATGCGATGTTGATAAGACTCTTCCGTGTAGCTGAGGAACCACATGTAACTGTCGCTGAAGTCAAATCTTCCCTTTTTGCTCACGATTCTGGTAAGTTTTTTCTACTATCTGAAAGATTCAAGGAACGTTATACGAAACTACGGATTTTCACACAACATAAGAAATAATAGCGGCAAATCAAATATTTAGAGGGTAAATGTCTCAGTATCTGCCTTCATCTGCCTTTTATTTAAGA
>JAQIWI010001948.1:0-14050 GCA_034698825.1 Deuterosminthurus bicinctus
TCATGCGCACGTCCACAAGGAAACTAGAGTTTCATGGTGGATGTTTCACGAAAAGTTTCCTCGTGGACGCCTAGCTTAAGGCATATAGAACAATAAGGTTAATAAGGTAGCGCCGATCTGAGCGGGGACCAGCTGTGTTGCCACCCGGTAAACGCATATGTACTTGCATTGCTGCACCCATTACAATTCCACGTGATTGTGACGTCACTCGGTAAACGACATATGGGAATGACAAAAATAAAATTTATTGCAATCGGCACTACCTTATTATTCTATATGCCTTGTTTTTGTAATACTTCTGTTGTAACAGAATACACATTTCTTACGACACAAAAGTGATGAACTGAAAACGTGAGAAATGGGAAACGTTCGACGCCACTTAACCATTCCCAGAAATATAGGCCTACAAACTGATCGAGATATGTCTTCGTCTTGCAACTTTTATTGGTTGAAAGGTACTGCTCAGACATCAATATTTTCGAGAATTTCTTTAGCTTAACATGAGATTTTGCCAACTTTTGTACATGATTTTTTTGAGATTTCTACCGTTTTGCACGACAACGATGCTTCGTTGGAGCAACTTTCAATAATTACGTACCAGTGCAAGAGGAATTTTTTCGACCTGACTCGCGGACTGTCACGTTACCTACAGAATGTATACATGGCGTCGTGCTCCCTCAAATTCACCCTTGCTTCTTCTCCTTCCAGTTGTAAGGCTAGGCTTTTTCAAAGTAACTAATGGACAACCAACCGTGAAAGGTTCATTTAAAAGCGTAAATTCTGATCTTATTAGAAGGTGCCACTTGGGGAATGTGGAAACGATCTAAAGCTATAACGGCTATAAAATAGTAAAATTGCCACGTAACCTGAAACTCTTTTCTTTATGTATTGGATGTTACTTCTAGCGATGGTGGCTAATTCATTGTTAACAGCTCTACTGGGCTCACAGGCTTTGCTAACTAAAATTTGCAGGACGGCCCACTCATTCCTGAAACAACGGCAGAATTAAAAGATATTTTTCTGCAACAAGTTTAAAAATTCATTAGTGTATAGATTATTGTGCCAGCATAATTATGAATAGTCTCTTAGCCATTTCCGGTGTGTCAAACGGCTGAGCGTGGTATGTGAGGTTGGTTTAGATAGGACTGCAACATGATGTAGAGTCCTTTGAACAGTAGTGATGTGCCTTAATTTCTTTAGTATCATAATTATTACGGATAACATCTTTGTAAGAATTACTTCGTAGCGACTCATGGTAAGATCGAACTAAAGGTATACATATACCTTTAAACTTAGTTCAAGTTGCTCACAATGGTTTCACGGAATGGACTTGATTATGATGATTTACGTGTTTATATGAAATTTGAATGGTTGCAATTAGTGTAAGATATTCAGAGCTATCATTGTGGTCTCACGGGTAGAGAAAAAATACAAGTTCACATTCACATTTGAGAGAGCGTGACGCCACTCAGGTATTTGAAAAGTTATACGTAGTACAAAATATTAAGCGTAAACGAATTGTCTGCTGTGTGTTTGGCGAGAACCCGTCGTTACCAGTGCCCTCACGCATGTGTTAAATTTAGTTTCGAGCTGAAGCCATTTTCAATCTGATGATGTTGCAGCTAAGCTCACTTCTAGCTAAAACAACGAATTTATAGCGTTGTATAATATAGGCATAAGAAATTGATGTATTCAGTTAAAGAAAGCAATTGATTAAAATGTTACTCGTACTTAAAAATGTTTACAATGAAAAGTCAAACTGCTGATTAATGATACGGAGACTTCGGCTGTAGATTTCAAGGTTAAATGAATTATTGGCTTTGTTTCATGGCTGAAACTTGGCGAATTGAACATGTAAAAAGAAATGGAGGAGGATCGACTTGCTCATGAATTAACAAAATAACATTGTTTTGTCTATACCCAAGCTTTGAGATGTAATTGAATGCTGAGTTGCTTTTATCTGAATAATTGTTTTAAGGTCAGAATGAATAACCAGGCAAGCTGTATCGTCTTGTGCTGATGGCTCCAGATAAAAACTTATTCTATCAACAGCAAGTGCGGTGCAAACCAAACATCGATGTATGTGACATTGAACTAATAGATCATGTAGTACAGCACGTACAAATTAGTGAAGTGGCGTCGTTCTTTCTCAAATACTCCTTTGCATGTTCTCCAGTCTATAGATTACTTGCCAAGGTATTTTTGCAGAAGTACGACAACCGTTTGAAGTTAATTGGTGATGGTTTTAAATTCAAGTCTTTCAAGTCATTGATTTAATCATTCATCTTTAGCATTACACAGGATAAAATGGATTTTCAAGACAAATTTCACGGTGCCTTTCAGTACTTTAACTTTAAGTGCATGTTCGGCTGCCATAGCCAGGTTTGTAGAACAGACGGCTTTCTTAAGTACATGGTTAAGATGTTTAACACCGCTTATGGCTGTTCCAAGTTATTTATAGCTCCTAATGCTAATGGGAGCTTCTGCAGCATTATCAATCAGGTATAATTCTGGTATCCATTGCCTGGTGGCACCGGCATGTCGTAGCCTGAGAGCAGCCAATTCATGTTTTTTTTTATAAAATCATGTCTACCTCGTACGCACCTAGTATTTGCTCTAATGTGCAACACCACGTAAATGATTGTGCTGCGACGCTGCGAGCTTAGTTGGACAACATAATAGCGTAATATTAATAACAACTGACATTGCCATACCATAGTACACAACCATGGAATTAAATAGCCTTCAAGCCAGTTTTTAAGTTTGTGTTAATATGGAATGAGTACTGAGAAAAAACTAATTGTGAAGATCAAGGCGAATGAAACTGCACTACTAGAAGCTGTTTCTGTCCTAATCAACTACGACGGGATGGCTAAGTGTAGTTAACCTTTCCCCACCTAAAATGCTTTTAGAACTGTCCTGCATTTGTAAGACCAATCAAATTAGTGGGTGGACAACTTTTAGTTGAATTGGACAGCTTGGCAATGTATTTGTCTTGCAATAAATAGTCAATAGGCAGGGTGCAAACTGGATTACATGATATGCGGCCAATACGAGGCCTCAGATGGCTGCGGTAAAAGTTCAGTTGATATCCAGTGACTTCTCGAGTTTTTGGGGTTTAATTCATGTCTGGTTGTTGTCTCACTTTTTTGTAGATTTGCAAAGCAACAAGATCCCAAGAATTCGTGATTGTGATTATTGACGTTGCGAAGGTACATTTGCACTGAATTTTTTTTCATGTGAAATTGGTACAAGTGATAGGTGGCGAGCCCACTTTACATGGTTTTATACTGCAAAAAATGAATTGAAACATAGCATACTGCATCATCACCAGACTGGAACCAAGCCCTGTAGATACAGACACTGAATCCAACAATAGTGTGGTCATCTGAACTAACACCTTGTTGCTCGGCTTTAAACTTTTTTGGACTATTCCAATCGAAACTGACACACACAGTTTGAGCGAGCTTTGCTCATTATTGTTGTTTGACAACGTTAGTGGGTGATCCAAAGGAAGCTTAGTATTGGGCACGTTTCATAACCTACTGAATGACTAAACGGCGGTAAACTGTCTCAACTTTGCCTTTTGCTTGTTTTCCAGTTGCGTCTTCATCGGAGAGTGCATAAATCTAAATAAATTGCATCGTCCATAAAGACTCAATGCTAACCATGAGAGCTCTTAAGCGCTTTCCAGTTGTCCGGCCTTTCCAGTGGTTTATTTTTAGGTTTATTTTTTACATCGGAAAAGCAACAATTGATTCATTTCGGTGGGGAAGGTTACATAACACAGCTCGGTTTAGGTTTATTTTTAGAACAAACTTACTACTATTACGAGTAGAACTGTCTGCTTTTACCTTACTATACCTACTTAAGTTTTAATTCGTGTGATTTTCTTATCAGAAGATCTGCCTTGCTTGTCCTTTGGCGCAGCTAATCTAATTATCTTATAATCAAGCTTTGATGATTATCAGTCAGTCAAACAACAAGATGAGTGAATTATGCCCAGTTGCGGTCGTATCCAACCCGACCGTCACAGATGAACCAGTGAGTTACTACATTCAAAATTTTACCTTTCGTTACATTTTTTGTTATTCATTGTTGGCATTTTTCAGCAACCTGACGCACTCAGTCCTGGACTCGCATTTGCTCCTCTTAAAACAGAAGAGACTGTGTGATGTGGTCATTACGTTCGAAAATTCGACTGAACAAATTGAAGCCCATCAACTGTACCTGCGGGAGCGCTCGCCAGTTTTTGATCTAATATTTCGAACCTCCAAACATTCAGCCACTGGAGGTAAACGGGTTATTGATTTTGCTGACACAACACTTGCCACAATCTCGAAGTTTCTAGAGGTGATTACCGTTCGGTCAACAGTACTTAAGTTTGTATTAATATACTTTAAATGTACAACATGTTCTGGCTTTGCAGTTTATCTATGAGGAGAAATTCCAACCGACAATATCAGGTGCTTTGGACTTATTGCATTTAGCCCACAAGTACAAGGTTGAACATTTAGTGAAAAAATGCAAAGCTTATTTAATCGAGACTGAATTTACTGCTTACGAAGCTTTGGAGGTGTTCGAGACCGCGCATTATTATAAGAAATACAGTCTTATCGAAAAGGCTGAGACTTATTGGCAAAGTATTCACTAGATTCTTTCATTTACCAACAAACAACTTTAATGTAAGAGTCAAAATAAGTATTGCTAAGCGGACTTGAATTTTTTTCAGGAACGTCTGTGCTTTGTTGCTGAGGCTCTTGGAAGCTCAAGAATTTACTCTCAAGTATTTATTTCGGCGTGACGACTTGAACGTGAGGGAATGTGTTTTGTTTAAACTTTTGCTCAGTTGGGGCTAAGAATCGCCCAGGTGGTGAGAATGATTTGAAAGGAATTCTTACGAGCTTGATATCTCTCATTCGGTACACATTTCAGAGTTTCCCTAGGAGAGAGCATGACGCCGTTTAACTACTTTTGTCGGTTGGATATTAGGTAGCATGGGATATATAATGGGGTCATCCTTCTACCTTTATGTATAGTCAAGACAGAAAGTCAAACCCATTTTAGCGTAAAGCTCTGTACTCAGACAGTTCGTAAAAATTAAAAAAAAAAACTTCCTTAGTTGGGAACAGTACAGTAGAACGTAACAAGGGCTGTAATCTATAAATTTTGATTAGCTAATGTTCAATTTTTGTATTGTATGATAGGGCACCGGCAGCGCTCGCTGCTTCATAGTAACAAGTTCTATTGGGATTATAAATAATCGAAACTTTAATATTCAGGATGGCTACATGGCGAATGTGTGAGTTCGATAGCTCAAATGATTTCACCAAAGTTTATTGATAATGAGGAGGGTTTATTATTTTGTACTAAATTTTATGGTTGTATTGCTGTAGTAAAATCACAACTTGTGGACTCATGCCTGTGTACTCAGTACAAACACAATATATGCAATTTTGCGAGAGTGTGACTATGACGCCATTCAGCCACCTCTTCGGTTATCATTTGGATGTTAGTGACATTCGTTTAGCCATGAAAACACTACAACTTGATCGAACCAACTTCATGTGGCCGCTTTGTTGAGTTCCGTTTCCAACTACAGCCTCACACAGTCTGAAGTAGACAAAGCTATGCATTGGTACTGGCTTTACAGGATTTGTGGCAATTATTCAATCAGGAGAAGAGCTTAATAGATTCAAAGCCTTTGACACCAACCTCTACTGCCACACCAAGAGCTGGAACCAAATCAGTTAGGTTAGGAGGTTCCATGGAAAAATGTTGATCCAGATCCAGAGATTTTTTAAAAGTTTCTGGAGGTTAGCCGGCATAAATAAAACACTGAATTTCAGTGTTTCCAGTCAGTTTTGATTGACGTCCAGTGGTTCATAGTTTATTTATACTAACACATTTACGGCCAATAAATCCGAAGCATCGGAATTACTGTAATTTACTTAAGTCCGACGTCCAGTTACTTGCTAGCACTAAATGCGAGAAACTGGAGGGTGCTGTTGATATGTTTCATGCCGCTCGAAAATATGCAAAGACTCTAGCTCTTGAGAAAGCATGAGGCTTGATTGCATCATAAGTGCACAATTTCAATCAGTCGTACAGATCGACAACTCTCGGTCTCAAAGTTCTCAAGGCCCTCTCACGGGCGGACAACCAAACTTTCTTGTACATTCTACAGAAGACCAATTTGGAAATCAAAGAAATAGACTTATGCCGTTAGGGCTGCAGTAAGGTTGTCTATTAATTGTAATCTAACTTGAGAGAGCTCAACGCCAATGAGAAAATCTGTAAGATTTGGTTTGGACGTACCAGCAGATTCATACTTTCCCGGTGTTACTCATAGAAAAAGTCGAATGATGTAATTCCTGTGAGCTCGCTTCCGTTGACTTCAATCTCTTGTTTCAACCAATTACTTCTGAATCCGAACACCATTTCATTCCGAAATGCTGTATAGTTTTATACGAATTTGCCATACTTTCTTAAATCCTTGCAGGCTCATCAGTAATTTTTATACTGAAATAATTAAATATCCTTTCGGGGTCTCGACAAAGCTCCATGTAACGTTGGAAATAAGTTAAATTAGCAAGACTGTCACGGCAACGCACAGGTCAGTATTCTGAATGTAGAGACAAAGAACTCCATACATCCCAAACGTTATTCAATTGTTTCCACTTGTGGTGTGATTGAGTGATCTGTTCAAATTAATTGAGTTGGCTTGTATGTAAGTTCATATCAACTGAATTTAGGAATTTACTTACCCGTCTTTGTTCAACTTGCAGCTTTGTAATTGATCCACTAAGCTGTTCTAATTGATCTGACGGTCCTGATGGCGACAACATATACCGAATGCTACATCTTCGACGGCGTTGGAATTTACCAGAAGTCCATCATGTGAATGGGCCTGAGGTGTCAACTGTTCTTGCTCTGCAGATACTGTCTGTAAAATAGTCAATTGGCGTCATGCTCTCTCCAATTCTCCTTTGCTTATTCTCGAGTATAGCGAGACCATTAGCCTTGATTTTTTAGAGTATTCTGAAAATCATTCAAATGAACTTAACAAACTGCAGATTTCCTTGACATGCAAGTTACCTAAACATGCATCTACCTCACTTCAGTTAAGATTGGCGGTACACAGGAATTTTAGGCTTTTTCATTTCCTTCACCCAACCCACAACCTTAATAAGTTCTAGCTCAGTCTCCACTGAAGTCTCGTACCTTCAAAGAGCAGAGAATAAATGTGAAAATATTAGAGATGGGTGCGGAAATTTCAGTAGCCGGCAGTAATTCACTAACGCCGGTAATCGACGCAATCAATGACTTGTGTCCTATCAGAGTGACCCGTGAAATAAATACTGAGGGTCAGGTAGGTGTCATATTTGCTGTTCACGTACGTACGCACGCCCGTACATTCTTGCTGAGTTCGGGGGTGTTTTTAATACCAAAATTTTTGACTTGATCGTTGACAAATTGTTTGCAGCCTAAAACAGCATCCGAAGCCTTGCTCTCATTCATGAAGAAGAACAGGCTGAGTGATGTGAGGTTCACATTTGACAATTCACCCGAAAGAATTGAGGCTCACCAGCTATGCCTTCGGTCACGCTCTCCAGTTTTTGATTCCATGTTCCGTGGCCACGGATCAGTTAGCTCAATGGTCGAACTCAAGGTTGAGGATGTGGACCCCGAACTCTTCCGAAAATTTCTTGAGGTACTAGCTACAATTTAAAAGCATTTTCGTGACTCGAAACGCTTCTCTTATCATTTTACAGTTCATCTACACGGACAAGTTGGACGTCACACCGGTAGAAGCGTTACATTTGCACCAGTTGGGTCAGAAGTACAAAGTGCAGCCGTTGATTGAAAAGTGCGACGCTTTATTGCGAGAGGAGATTCCCGTGGAAAATGCTGTAGAAATTTACGAAACTGCAGACAAGTACGGAATCTTGGGAGTGAGAAAGGAAGCTGCGAATGTTATCGTGAGGTATTGGGTACCTTCAAACAACTTTTGACCAATTTCATGTAAAAAGAACCGACTGAAGTCTCATATGACTCAAAATTTAACTTGACTTTTGCAGTTCATTGCCACTGTTGCTGCAGGACCCGCAATTGCTGACTGCCAAAGAGGCAACATTGTTGGAGTTGCTCGCACGGGACGACCTAAAAGTCAGGGAAGTGGAATTATTCAGATTTGTTCTCAGGTACAATTTAACTCTGTTAAACTGTATTTGAAAATCTCATTAAATTTTGCAATTTGGACATCTCAGGTGGGGGCAGAAAGCTGCAGCTGCCAATGACCATTTACCACAAGTCCTAGCTCGTCTTCTTCCTCAATTGCGTTTCAGCAATATGACTCCTAAGGAATTCACTACTGTTGTTTTGCCGACCAAGTTGATTCCAGCTGAAGAAATCGTAGACATTTACGCTTACTTTAATGGGGACCACTCAACGAGGTTGCAGCAATGTTACACGGCCTAGAGTTAATTTCATGATGAAACTTTTGACATTTTATTTGTTGCAGAACTGCACTCATTTCTACGTTCAAGTTTAGTACTTCTAGCCGGTGCGGAAAGCTGGACGAAGTGCTGGATTTCTATGCGGCTGACACTACGGATAAAGACCAAGAGATTTGGAAACCATTTTGGTGTGAGGGCCAAAGCCCTCTGAGAGAAAGCATCAGGTGTTTTATCTAAAATGGCTCATGTTTACTTAGTAATGCTCACATTCACAACCAATTTCTGCTTGCAGTTTTCAAGTCCGTGGAGTGACTGCAGTGAATAGAACTTGCTCTTACTACAATCACAAGTCACATTCTAAACTTCAACTCAAGTCAATACAAGTGCAATGGCCTTCATTAGTTTCCAACACGGTCGGCAATTGTTTAAAAGTTGTCGTATTCATGAACACATGGCCGGGTGGAGACTTTATGAGCGTGTTTTACTCAACTGTGAAGGACTATAACGTCGGCTGCGTGACCGAGATTCTGGTCGATCCTCCTTTGGAAATGGATGAAACGGAGTACTGTATTGCTATTTATGTAAGTGGACCTTGCCATTGCAGTTCTCATGTGTAGTTTTCTGACACATAATTCATTCGTATAACATGCTTTTCTGGTAGGATGAGCTTTGCTTTCAAAAGCCCTGTGGCTCAAAGTACCGATATTCCTCGGACGCTTCCCCCTGTGGACGATATCCAAAATCTAACGTTTTTGGAACGTGGCTGAAGAATGTTGAAATACGCAATGTACAAAGAAACAATTGTCCAAAGGCCACATGTGACTCCTCTGACTACCTTGATATTCATGTTATTCGTGGTATGCATCTCGAGCTTGCTCATGGCAACTGCACCCTTGCAGCTTTAACGAAAAGGAAAACAATTAACTTTGGAACTTGATGAAATTACTAAATTGGCGACCCACATTTCATTTGAATCCTTGGACTATTTGCTAAATGATTTACAAGGGATCCTTGCTAACAACTGATCGTTGTAATTATTAATAACTCGACGAGCTTCCGTTGAGAATTCAAATAAACTGAATAAATTCTAATTAATTTCTGAAATCAGCATTATTTCTTAAGGACAAGTTATATTCTATGGTTTGGGATAAAGCAGCGTTGCACGGTTGATCTTCCGCATTTGGCATTTGTTGGCCGCCGTCCGATTCAACGAAAACTGTTAGCCTTGTAGAATCACCATCGTTCATGAAAGCTAAAATGTAGCAAGTGTTCTCTGCTGGAATTAAATTTGTCGGCCAAGCAAGAATTTGTCATAATTAGCTCGTGCGGGGTCATGTTCGAGCGGCAAACTCAAAGCTGAAAGTTTTTATGTCAAATTTGATTTCTAGAAGCCAGCACAGACTTTGCTCGGACTTCTGACATGTAATCCATACTTCGAATGGTTGTCGTTCGTCATGCTGTAGAAATTTAGAGCTTGTGGCGCCACCGCACGGAGTACACACGGGCAATTTCGAGAGAGCTTGACGCCGATTGGCGATTCCGTGGATTATCCATTAGCGAAAACTGTAGCAACCTTCTTGTTCAATAAGGCTTGGTTAAATCTTAATGTATTTCGTAAATGCTGGATTACACCACATATTCAGTATCATTAGCTTTCATTCACTTTCTCCAAGTACAGGAAATGTTTCCGAAGGTCTGCAAGTAAGACTTTCTGGTATTCCCTTTTAGTTTGCACTGTTTTGACATCTGGAAACATCTGAGCTAGAAGCAGGAGAATGTCCTTGTTTCTGGTGCCACAATGTTCAAGGTTCAGATGCTTGATGTTGGTAGCTCGATCTGGCAATGCCTTTCTCCATACCCAAGTCCCTTGGTTAACGAATGCTCTGATGACATCAGACGAATAGTCGGCGACAAAATGATCTATAATTTTAACTAGGTCCAGTTTTGGAAAGACACGAGTAAAATCCAAACCCATTGGAATCTTCAGAATAATCGGCTCAATGTATTTGAACCTGTGGGAATTCATGTAAATTTCTAATGTTGTCACGTTTTCCAGACAGATTCCATAATTCATCAAAGGCACAGCAAAGAGATAGTCCATAGTCAAAGTCTTGAGCGTAACATGAGATGCTTGCAGCACCTTTGGTATGAAGCGGTTGAGTAATTCCGGGTCAAAGGGACTCGACGTGTGAATCCTAATTGTCATTTCTGTCGGTCTGATAGAGCCGACGAGGCCTTTGCTAATAGGCGTAGACAGAGGACGGAATTCATACTTCGGAACAAGCACTGCCGAGCTACCTTCCAAGATATTCACCCGTAGATCCACAAATGAATTCACATGCAGTTCTTGCAAGTTTGGTGCGCAGAGTACCAGCTTCTTTATAAAGGTACTTGGCAAAGTACCACCTGCTGAGTGTCTGGGCCACGACTTGATTGTCAAAGATTTTAGGCGCGGCATAGTCCGGTCTTGAAAAATAGGTCCAAGTAACCGTTCATTTGCATAGCCAAGAGTCAGTTCTTCTAGTACCCCGCAGTAGTCCTCCAATATTTGTTTGACCAGCGCAAGTGCGGGACAATCACCCTTGGAATTTTTCCAGTAGCTAGACCCAAATTCTACTACAAAACGCTTCCAATGCAGTCGATCCATAATTACTTTACAGAATGAAGGAAGTGATTTGTTTGGGAAGGATTTGCAAACAACGCGATTATCAATGGGAAAATGAAGGCCAGAGAATGGGACCACACGCATTTTCTCCAAGTCTGAGGCGAAGGCTTCCAGTTCTTGGCATGGGCAATCTTCTTTATAAAAATCTCCACCTCTGGAAAAATAAGCTGTCAAATTTCCTCGCTCCCGCATCACACTTCGAGCTTCAAAGTTCCATAGTTTGCTCACAAGTGAGAGTTCAATGAGATCCTTAGTAGATAACTGTTCCAATATCGGTCTCACAATCTGTAAGACAATTAAAACGAGTAGGAGCAATAAGAATTACTATAGTAGATGGGTTGGGGACGGCTTTTTGCAGACAAAAGAATTACTTACCGTAGGAAGTCCAAGGCAGTACTGACTGATTTCCATCCCTTTCTCGTCTGCCTGTTAATAATGCCTGCAAATTTAGTTAAGCTCAATATTTTCATGTTAACAGCTGTGCCAGCAAGTACAATAGCATTACCTGCGATTTTTTTGTGCAAGTGGTTCCCATTGTGCCGTAACAAGCAGCAGCTGACGAAAATAGTTCACTGTCACGCCTTAAGTAACTAAATGGGCGTGCAAATCTTCACTCAAATCTTTGCAAGGCAACAGTGAGCTTGAATTACATAAAATTATTGGAAGGTCAAGGTTGAATAAGAAACAAAATTACGTTTGAAATTGGGAACTTAATTTAAGTCCAGCATGTCTAATCATCCACTTGGAGGCCTTTCTCCCACGTAAGTCCCTTCTCAACTGAAGCAAGAAAGTCACATGTGTGTAAGGTTTTATTTGTTTTATTGTTCAGCGTCGAACAGCTGGAGGCAGGAAGGGAAATTCCTTATTTACAGGGCCTATATTTGTTGATTGTTGTATTTATATCTGGAGTCGTCTAGAGGAGGCCTTTATGACCAATGTGAATCCTTATAGGGAATTATTTAATCTTAATCTTGATAAGGTGATGACACGACAAGTAGTACACAAGATCGCAATTATACGGAAATTTAATTTTTCTTGGTCAATCAAACATTAAATAAGAGGCAACAAAACCGTTTAAATGCATGTGGTACCGTCCTGGTCAAGGAGCTTTCCTTGAGGGCACAAACAAGTAAACGATTCCGGTGTGAGTACGCACAAGTGCGAGCAAGGAGAGCTCGCGCATGGATTCGAGCGAGTATAAGTTTCGCGTGCATACACGGCCATGTGCTCAATGAAATGAGTTGCGTTGGTGATAATACCAGGATTATTTCCATGCTTATGTATAGAAGTTAAATCATGGCTTATGTAACGGCCAAAGTAGATCCCATCACCATAGAAAGCAATAATGGCAGTGACTCTAACTTTTGGAATTGCTGTTAAAAGGACTTGACTCCTGTTCATACCTGTGACATTTTCTAGGGTTTCTGGATGAATCTAAGGAGAGATTTTATTTGGGATAATCTGCTATCAATGCGTCACATTATGGTTAGCAGCAGCAACTGTACAAAATGTTTCAGCTGAAGGTGAGTAGATTTTTACGGTTTGAAAAAATAAATCCAACAAAAAGTAGTAAATGATCAATGCTTTCGTTCGATTGTTTCAGTGCGATTCCACCCGTGTATTGTAAAGCAGCCACAGACATTTTATTTCAAGTGGCCAATAGAGATAAACAAGAGGGCGACAAGCCATTTATGATTGACTGTGAAGCAAAAGGAAATCCGCCGCCAATTTACCACTGACTGAAAAATGATAAGGAATTCAACTGGCGAGATCAAGGCGATCGAATCTATCAACGGCCTGTCCGCGGAACTTTAATCTTTGGATAGCCACGAGATGAGGACGCTGGTGACTATGGATGCTACGCAAAGAATGAGCCGGCCGGGGCTTCTAATAAGGGCATTGACTAACGTTCGATTTTTTTGAACCAAATTTCCAGTCAATTATGTAACAAAATATTATGTTTTTTGCACATATTTCAAAAAGTACTTAGAATTTCGTTGATAATAATTTGTGAATGTCTACCAAACAAAAAAAGTTGGTCAAAATCGGCCCACCCATTCCGGAGATAGCAGAAATCCCCGATTTTTCGGGGGCTATAGGTCAACAATGGTAACAGGGGTTAAAAATGGAGAAAAATAGTCATTTTCAACCAATCTATGCTGATACGAAGGACTTTTGTTATGTCAAGGGTCATAGTGGTCAGGTTGGCTGCAAAGTTACACATTAATTAAAAATGTTTACATTCAATGCCATACCCATCACTTTGGTAGATCCGGCGACGCTGCTGGCTAAGATACAACGCTCGAGCATTCATTTAAATGAGTTGCTTTGTGTGGCAAAATATTTAATCACGCAGTTAATAGAGCATACATTAAATCGATGCTTTCCACCTCAAACGAGAGGATCGATTGATACTGTAGAGCAGGCAAACATCCATCTTGTTGCCTTGAATATGCCTGCTGCGCTCCGGTATGAGAAATTGTGTGAGAAAATTTATATATACTGCATGTGTGTAGTAGTAGTAGCATAAATGAATGAATGACAAAGTCCATAGTGACATCATGTGCATCTCATTTCCATACTCCTGTGTCAAACCCTACCTGGGTTCTTATGCTGTATGTATTATTATTGGGGGCTGACCTGACCGACCTGCTTACCCCACTTTGTTACTATGTGCTTCTAACTCCATTGAGGACTTCCTATTTCCTTTATTTATGAATGTTATTTAAGCGTGTGTTTTCTTAATAAACTTATCTAGTGTGTATTTATATTTCCTCCAGTTCTCTCCCTCTTATTATCATCCCATTCACTTTGCATGTAGTACTACCCTGAGTATTATTTTATTCCTTAGAAATGCCTTAAAAACTCTGGAACATTAAAGCCTTTTAAGTTGACAAGTGGTAAACCCCTTTCAACTTACAGAATT
>JAQIWI010001949.1:0-14049 GCA_034698825.1 Deuterosminthurus bicinctus
CCACCTGACACGTGACCACGTGACCTCCCCCCCCCAACTTTAATGGTCACGTGCACGTGACCACGTGACCCACGTGACTCACGTGACTGTTAGTCACACCCCTCGCTGTGAGGCCTTTGAGCATACAACTTTTTAATATGAACTTTGTGTAACATTATACATCAACTGAGTGAAATTACAAATTAAAATCCTTTTTCAATCAACTAATCTTTTTTCTATGCCTCGTGATCTCCCCTGATATTGGTCCATCTTAGTATTTTAGTCTGCTACCGCTACAGTCTGCATTATTGCCGGAATAAATTGGAACCGTTCAAGAGCTACCGGAAGACTCTTGTTTCAGCTTTCGACTTAAGTTCTTCCAAAAAATCTGCAAGATCTTATTCCAGAACGGCTAACCACTCATGGTTGCACCAGTTTCCTTTGTTGTCATCGGCATGTACAATTATTATCCCAACCTTGAGCTAATGCTGTGTGCTGGCCTACCTGAAAAGTTGCGAGGGTGGTTGTCGTTTGGGGTTCTATGCTGGAAGGTCAATTCCGCGAGTTTAGGTAGTAAGTAGTAGGCTAGTCTCACGTGTTTTGGAAACAAAATCCACGCCGGTGTTTGTAGATTTTATGCTTCGCAAAACTGTTCGCATTCTTGTGGCGTACAACCACAAGCTTCGCATCAATGGTCGGCGTGGAACTGTAGGGCTTGGTTATGTGCTGTGTTGTTGCTGCTAATGTTAGCACATACAGCTAGAATGATTGCCGTAACGATCAGGTTGCCAGCAGCGGGATGATGTTTTCCTGAAGTTACCAGTATGGGCAAAGTTGTCATGGTCCGAGAAAATTGCTTGTAGCATGAAACATTTAGAAACAATGGTCGTATAAATGAAATCAAGCTAACATGTTACAGATTTATTTCATGTTAAAAGGATTGTCAGGTCGATTTTTATTGAGAATAGATCGTGAATGGCGACTCGGTAGCAGGAAATATTTTAGTTTTTAAGGACAACATTGTGAAAATAACTGATGTTTACATTTCAAAGCAGTTGCACGTAGAATGTTTACTTAAGCAAAAGGTACGTTACGTACAAGGAACTATAATTAAATTACATGAATTTCCGTAAAAAACTGATAAACATAATTAGTGAAACGAATGATACCTTGGAAATGGTACGAGCTTTAGCTGCTCACAAACCTCGAGTTTTCAACAGATTCAGACATTTTGGTTTTTCACGTGACTGGATGGAAGATGTTCTTTCTAAACCAATTGCCTTACGATGGGCTTCGAAATTTAATAGAATTTATTGGATATTTTGGATGTCGGAACCATCTATTTCAGCCCTTTTTGAGAACTAGTGTCAACCACCAAGAATTTGCATAAGCTCATCTCAACATGAACGCTTTCAAGACCCAATTCAAGCTAAAAAGTTTCCAAATTAACGATGCATTAACGTTTATGTTGTCAATAGACGTATGGAACTGTGTGCCGTATTTCTTCTTAATTTAGGCTAAAAAGTCCTGTCGTAGTACGAGGATGTTATTTTTAATTAGCTGTTTTATTTGCTTTGCTGTTTTCAGGCTAAGCCTGTGAAACCTTTTTATATGAAGATGATATTATATAGCAACCCTAGTGATCCCAGAAATCTAAATTCATGTTCAATGATAGCTGACGTGAATAGTATTCGTCTTGGAATGTTGATGAAGACAAGCTCATTAAAAATTCCACGACGCAGTGTGCTTGTCGTTGAATATATTCGTTCTATTGTAGCCGTAAGCTTTAATAATACTTCGGCCATTTATTTACAAATACTTTTAATAACTGAAGTTTCGCTTGCAATGCGAAGGCTCATGATGCATTCCATGAGTATTGAATGCATGTACATGAGGATTTCTCATCATCATGATCTCTCGCCTAAAAATTAAGACTGCACTTATTGGTATGTTGTTTGTGACAACGATGAAAATGCAATGAGGTTGTTCTTCTGAAGGTTGCATAAAATCAGTAAATTTTATTCATTTCCTTCACTATTCATACTGAACTAACTTCTATCTTCTAAATTAAAAGACGAGCTATAACGTCAACGTAGTCATGTTGGTGCTCGGATTTTACAGACTATCCCCGCAGGCTTTTGCTCCTGTGCAAGCAAAATTGGGATCAGCAGGATATGACCTTCATAGGTCATAGTGCCATTCCTCTTTTAGGCGACTTTTCTCTCTTTGAGAGTCACAACGACCCGACATCTTGAATGAATTCAGTTCAGACGGTTGTTCACAAAACTTTTCTAATTATTTCTGTAATTATATTACAAAATTCAACTTCCCAGATAGTTGGTTGTTAACGGTTGTAATTAGAATTAGCAAAGAAGGTAAATGCAGTGAGCAATTTAGTTTTATGTAATTATTAGACGTACATGAATGTAGTAGGGGATAATCATTATTGCTACATGAATCAAATAGGAATTGTCATTATGGACAAGTCAGCGACACGCCCTAGGTTAATATGGACTTGAACCTTGTATTAGTAGCTGATACACAGTGCTGGGTAAGCATTCTCAGTTCAGTCACCTTCCGCTCATTTATTGAGTGAATGATTTTTCTATCTTGTTATGAATGAATGCTTCCGTGCATACCACTTGTACGTGGACTTAGTCATTATTGTTGCTAGGCTAATGTAATCATATGACACTCCCGTATGACTTATCTTAATGGGCCTTTTCTTCTAGCGGGTAGTAGTGAGTTCTTATGCCACACCTTAATTCCTACTATTATCTATATGATAAGCTGCTCATCATCATGTAAGAATTAATTGGCTTTCTACCGTTGATCAGTACCGATCGAAATTGGCGTTTAGCGGTTATTGTGACCACATCTAAAGAATTGGCTTTCTTACTCCGACCAGTGAGGATCGGATCTTATCTTGTATTGTGAACCATTTTGTTATCTTCAGTTTTACCTCTTCAATTAACTCTCATTAAATTCACGAGTTTTTTCTTTAATTCACACACAATTTACCATCAGTCACTTGATTTCATCTCTCACAAGTTGCATTCTCTGGTTTACTATCATTCTGGAATAGTATCTTTCTTCATGGTACTACAACTCCAACTTTAGATTAATTCTTCACATGTAAAATTCACTTGCGCGTTCTTTTTTTTGACGAAACCAACGGTGCATACAAATGCAAAACTAGTCAACGTAAAGCTGCTGCAACTGGATGCTACTTGATACTCTCCTAAGCTAATGTGAGCTTTAATAGACTAAACTAGACACATTCTTAAATACACCAGCATTTATAGAATACTCCACACCGGAGTGATTTTAACCTCAATGTCCGTTTAAACAAATGTTAAACAAAGTTTGCTATGGGAAAAGTTGGCAAGTACAAGAATAATACAAATTCTACAGAAAATTTATCGGACAGCTTCCACTAAAGTGAGATTGAGCCCAGGACATTTGGACCCATTGGAAATCACGATCGGCCTACTTTAAGGGGATTCGTTATCACCACTGTTGTTTGCTTTATATGTGTACGACATTGAACGAGTGCTAACCAGGTATCATTGCATTTATTGCTCTTCGCGGACGACACGGTGATATTAGCACCAACAGCTGGACAGTTAAGAAAAAAATTAAGTTGGTAGAAGATTATTTTGACCGTTGGGATCTCACAGTGAATCTTGGGAAACCAGAAGTAGTCATCTTCCGTCGTGGGGGGCATAATGAAAAATCAGCAGTGTTTGAATACAAACAGCAGAGGATTTAAGTCACCAAGGAATACATATACCTCGGAGTTCTTATGTCTTCTTCAGGAATGTATAACAGGCAGGCTCAAAGAATGCGAACGAAAGCGAAACAAGCCTCATCTATTTAACTGGATTGGCAAATTTCCGTTCACATTACACGCTGTTTGAAAGTGTCGTAAAAATCAACC
Organism: Deuterosminthurus bicinctus; assembly: GCA_034698825.1. Classification (NCBI taxonomy): domain Eukaryota; kingdom Metazoa; phylum Arthropoda; class Collembola; order Symphypleona; family Bourletiellidae; genus Deuterosminthurus; species Deuterosminthurus bicinctus. Next base: position 3,920 of record JAQIWI010001949.1, read on the forward strand.
CTTTTGTACGCCTCAGCAGTTTGGGCACATCGTTATAAGAAGACACTGGAACCTATTCAGAATGGATAGTATAGACAAGTCATTGGATTCCGGCGTGAGTTATCAACTTGCATCATTAGGAAAGAGACGGCCAGTAAGTACCTAGAATACAGCTTGTGGAGACGGACCATTCGCTTTCTTCATACTAATTATCTTCAGGACTGTCTTAATTACATCAAAAGGCAAATGTATTATATAATCAACGAGTCGCAATATGAGTGCGTCAAGACTTTTTTGGAATCCAGCATTGCTATTGGAGATCACGTGGCTGTGATTGGAGGTTTGTAAATCCTTATTAATTTCTATGTTACAAACCGTAATGAACACATTTGTCGACAGATTGTCACAATATGACATTTCCAGGGGATGCCTCTACCTCTGCTGAAAACTTGCGAAGAGAAGTCAATGGGACTTTGGCGGATTGCTTCCAATGCGTGAAGCAGAAGCTGAATTTTGTCGCAACAAGTATGCGCATTTACTACCTTGGGTCTGCAGATGAGGTAAAAGAAGCTACAAATGCGCGAGCTTCTAAACCTGAAGGTAAGAAATTGTTGTTTTTGAAATAAACATCATGAATTTAATTAATGAACATTTCAGAATGCAGAGCCATAAGATTTTGAACGACGGTGACACCAACTACAACCTTTGCTGCTTCTTCTACTGATGACACCGTGAATTCTTTGAGTGTGGCAGGAAATCATACCTCCTGCCATTGCTCGGTAAGGGAAATTTATTACTTTTTGCTGACGACGAGATGACTTATGATTGATTATGGCAGTGATCTTGGTGCTGTTCGGCTTTGCATTTTACTACTACAACCGAGCTCGAGTGCAGAGACGTCGCCGAAGTATTGCTGATGCCATCACTATTTACGTATCAAACTGGATCTATCGAGCTCATGTCGCATCTAATGATGCGCTGGACCTGGATGCGACTGAACGTCCATTTTCGCTCCACGAGAGCTTCAAACCTTTTCAAGCACTGCAGTTTGAGTAAGCGTGATCATGATTGTCGTAGTTTAATCCTGAGTGCGTAGTAGTGAGATGATTAGCTGGTTTCTTTTGTTGACATTATTGCTTGAATCACTAACCTTTTTAGAATGAGTCTCAAACAGAATCGAGAAATCTTATGGTCGTCGCTCGCAATGAAATGCAAGAATCTTTATTTTATTATTTTTATTTTCCGACTTGATTTTGAATTTATTTATAGGCGACGCGGGAGAGAAGTTTGTACATGGTAAAACATCAAGTATGAGAAAATTGAGGACTTGGGGATTCACCTGAGTCTCATGCACATGGCACGAGTTGCAACCTCTCAGGAGCTCAATCAACGAAGCCCTTCCTTAAATAGAGCCATTGCTCGCCAAGGCGGCTTAAGACTCCAATCATGCCTCTATTGTCTATTCTGCAAGGATCCACACGCTTCCTTGATGGATCTTAAGCGGCATCTTATGACACGTCTTATATGTGCAACGAATGCTCTGTAAGTTTAATCAATGATTGAATTACAGTCATTCATTTTCAATTTAATTTTCAGGGCGACCGGGTGTTGCGTGTGTCCTTTTGACCGGCTGGAGTATCAAAGCCTTTTTGAGCTTGAACTTCATTTGAAAACGTTTCATAACGCGGTGAAAGAATGTAACCACACTGCTTAAATGATTTGAAAATGATGAAGATGTAACCCATTACTTAATTTTAACCCATTACAGGCTTTTAATAAAGCCTGTAGCCAACCAACTTTCTCTCTCAGTAATATTTTCCCTATCATTGGCAAACCGCTACCGTGAGGTTTAAGAGCAGCACCAAATTCTTCGTCATAAGATTACTGATGATACTGCACGTTTCATTCGATTCTTTTGAGTGCAAATCATTGAATTAATTAGATGGACAGTGTAAAAGATGAGAGAATGGAGCCACCCCCACGTACCTTCCCAACATAAACAAACCGACGCAACCAAAGCCAAAGATCGCCCACACTCTACTTCTCCCATACTCTACATCATATGCGTAACCCATCACATATGCACTCCCATTATTATCATATGCAATGGGGGGTTTACATGCTTTTAAAGGCAACTTCTACCCACTCGCAACTTCTTCTTTACTAAACCATCCATCCCCCATCATAAACTACCCACTCCCATATGCACACCCCATTATTTTAGACGGCACACACCCGCAATCTCATAATCTCTTAGCTGTTGATATGTCGTTGCAAAATAAGAAACTTGTAGCTCAACTACGCCAAGACAGCATTAATTATTGGTAATGCATATAAAAAACCTTGTAATTCGAAGTGAGGGAGAAGAAGTCAAATGTACTCTGTGCAATGATGATGATTTTGACTGTGCAAAACATGCCATACTCAAGTGTAAAGTGACTGCAGTATCAGCAACTGACCTAGCCTCGAAAGGATGGAGATATGAGCAATACTTCGAATTCCTTAATACGCCATGGGATGACCTAGACGATTTCTGCAGCCCAGTTCTGAAGTGTTTTAAAGTTCGGCTATTCATAATGTCCTAGGCGGTAATTAGTGAGGGTGTATAAAAATAATGAACCAGCAAGTCAGAACAGTACAGTCCGAATCGTGAGAGCCAAAAGAACCAAGGACGTCACCAATTGAAGCGCAGCCACAGTCGCAACCAATTCAAAGGGTCATTCGAAGTGCCATCCGACAACCCCATTTTGGTCTCATGATCATTTGATTAATTGCATACAAGTGAAGCGAGCATTCACTATAAACTGGTGCTCGACACGCATCGAAGAGAATCGCTCCGATATTTTTGTTATTGCAAATCTAAATCCGATCTGTTTGAATCCTGAAAGGATGTCAATGTCGCATTGGAATTTGGTTTCATTTGGACGGAGCATGCTCTCAAGGGTCACGAACGGGGGGTACAGCGATGACACGCAAGACCAGACGATGGCTACTAACATTGTGGGGTACTTTATGCTGGGGATGATACTTTTGCTCATCATCATTTTGTGCTGGCGCATCTGCAAAGGACGACGAGGAAATAAGATGCAAAAAAAAGGAATGAGGAGGAACACATCGAGCTTGACGGATGAAGGACACTGGATGCGACCGTAGGACAACCTGGACCACACACAATTTAAACTTTGCCCTTTCAAGTAGTCAATTCTTTTGCTGTTTCTTTCTTATTAATTTGATTATTATTGTAATTTGGGATTAAATTGGAAAGGACTGACGCACATGTGCAATGTATTGATAAATCAAAAAAACAAGCAGAGGAGCTTCCTTTTCCATTGACGGCCTTCAAAATTACTACTATAGATATTATTGCAGCGAGATTGTCCAGAATTTGAATAACATAGCTGATCTACATGATATCTCTTCTGAAGGTAATATTACTAAACGTTTTACACTTCTTTTATTTTAAGAACTACAGCCCATCCTGCGAGAGGTTGATCATGCGAGCAATTGGGCTCCACCACATCCTGAATTCAACAACAACGCTCCAGCTAATATATTCAAAGTCTCTATTCAAATGGAAGATACAACCGAATACAAAATAATATAACCAACAGCATCATTTAATTATATTCCAAGTCCAGCTCATCAAGAGGTGAGAATTAAAATACATCGACGTACAACTAATAAAAAACGCAGGCGGACTGCTGCATAGATCGTGCTGATGCACACGAATTAAAACGCGGCGATCGTAAGCATCTCAAAAACAATCGTTAATGCATGATTCATTTTTGTTTTGAAGGAATCGACTACTGTGTAAGCGTCTTGTATTTTCCCCACTTGTCAACGTACACAATTTTTATAAAACTTCTTGCCTAATATTACGCCATACTTGCTTTTGCTCATATGACTAAATCTGACTTGCTTCGCTGTAAATAAAAGGAGCTTTTGCGCTATTTGCTTTCATTCTTTCGATGTGACCAAATTCAGTCTCATCGGTCTCTCGCTCACTACACCATCATTCTAGAAAAGTGGCAGAGCACTCTTTGTATGATTATCATTCTAAAATTGTACACTAAAATGGAACCGTCCCTCAAAGCATTCGTGGGAGGTCAGGTCGCTGTCACCGTTAAGTTGAAGCGCCAGCCTTGGTACAAACCACAACCAGCAACCTTTCCTGAATGGGTAACGGCAACAAGGGAAAACCTTCCCGCGCTGCTTAGACAACTGGCAAAAATGGTTATCTTAAGTGAAAAAGGCTTCTGCCAGGGGCACCCCTTCCGGAGTCTCCAAACTAAAGCCTACGGAAAACGGTACCAACAAGGGCTGTGAATAACTTGGCATTCTGGCCGATGATACCAATGGATATCTGGATACCTTCGACATCATCGCTTGCTAAGACAACAAGAATAATGGACGCAGCAAAGAAAGCTGCCAACGCCGCAAAAGCAGCCACGCTGAAGGCCACCCCGACAGGGATGCAGTTATAAAAACCCAGCCAAAAAGTTATATATGGATCGCATCCATATATAACCCCGCAAGTCTCGATTCGGAGCCACAAGCCCCCACCGTGAAGAAAAATGCAGCGTAGGATGTTGCCGCAGGATCAGAGCCAAATGACAAGAGACCATCGTTGGATGAACGGCTAAAGGAAGGTGAAGAAGAGATCCTGCAACCGACTTCAAGATGCAAAGTGATTGCATCATCATCATTATCTGAAGATGCAGAAGCCAACGGCGAATTCAGTACATAATGTGTTATTTCACTGTTATCTTAATATGTCTGTTTTGTATTTTCGTTGGTTATTCACTTGTTCACATCTAATTATTCCTATTGGTGGTCTAATTGGTTGGGCCTTGTTAAATTTTAGTTTTTACTACCTTATGCAATTGGTTTGTCTTCTACCTGCAATCTAAAGGTTTTGATAGTTCGATGTTCTTTTACTTTATGCACTCAAGGTCTGGTTTTGCACTTTAAAGCCTTGTACAAGATATCACTTCCCTCGTACTTAATTCAAACTTCGCGTTCTCTTCTGCAGCGCTTTATTTTATTGCGCCTTCAAACTGTACTTTTTGCTGCTCGCTTCGCGTGAGCTTCCTTTTTTCTTTCCACTTTACTCTATGGTTCCCTCGTATTTATACTGTCCCAAAAAGGAATATTTTCCCTTCATCTTCCTTTCCTTCGAAACTTAAACCTGCTGCATGACAGCTGAGAGGAATATACTTTATTTGAGGCTTCACTCGACGTAAATGAAGACTAAAACTATTACGAAGAAAATATTAAAACTTGCCGAAAGTTTGAATTCAACACAAGAATTTGTTAATAAAAACAAACGCAATAAGAAGTCATCGCAACGAGCTACGGAAAGCTGGTGCAAGGCTTAACTTTTTAACCCCAGAGAGAGGGAGGAAGTATTGCATCCAATGTTATGTCTAGTTATATTATTGGTAATAACAAGGAAGACCTTCCGGGATTACACCAATAGATTAGCGCAACTAGGTAATACTAGTCAGTAAGGGTTTAAACATTGTGTCGTACATGAGGCAGATTCAATGTCATAAAAAATCAGTCTTGTTGTCAGACCCACTCGTGGTAAAACCAAACCAACCTGTGTATTAAACTCTCTCATCCAGCATACCCCTGTAATAATAGTTCGGAACATGTTAACTCGTTCGGTATAATAGACCAATAAGTGGTCTGAGCTAAGTATGAGCCTGGCCTCCGATAAATAAATAAATCTAGCATGTATGCTATGGGGTATACCCCATATCCATAGTCTATTTCCATACAGAACCCATTGGGACATGGCTTCTCCCGTTTGCCTTGAATGCAAATGGTAGGAGCCTTTGAGAATTTGTTTTGTGCATTTATGTTTAGTTCCAACCTGATTACTTCCTTGTTTCCTGGAGAAAAGTGCACCCCAAAGTTTACCAAGCCTTATGTTCACAATGGGTAACATTATAGGGTATTTCAAACCTGACCTCGGTCGGACTAACCAATTCAAATATTAAAAGGAGGGGAAAATCTCTCAACCCGAGTTGGAATCTGGGAGAAAGCTTGGAGAACCGATCATGTTGTAATATTTAGGTGCTTAACTGCATTGCACTTCAGTGTCTTTTTGTTACAAAAATAATTAAACAGCAGTTTTGTACCAGCTCTTTTCTTCACTAGTGATTTTGAGAATTTTTAAACTTCAAATGAGTAAATACTAAGACATTTCTAGCGCGTTCCCTTCCTAGCAAGGTGAGAATTGTGAGCAGCTTTACTCTAGACCATTTAAAATTCAAGTTCTGTTAAAAGAACAAGAACATCCGTTTCTTCTCATTTATGAATCTAAACTTTAGGTTCTTAAATGGTGAAGGTCCTAAAGTAAACCTACAATACTATAAACATTAAAGTTTACACAATTAAATTCGCCTCAATTTACTCTTATATTATCGTTGTTTTTTGACGGAGCTCTATTTGCCACGGCAAACAATGCCGTGGTGCACGCCTATCCAACTGATTGTCACTACAGAGCGAAAAGTTGGAACTTAAAATAACACAAACGAACATAGTGCAAACTAGCCATATCTTTCCACTTCTTACTGTTGCATTATTGTTCTTCTCGGGGACTGAAGGGGTCACGGACCGGCATTATACTGAGTCCACAACTTTGTAGATGTTGTGTAATGAACCTCAGGAAATTAATTAGGCCTAGTGCATGAGAGATGGCTGGAATGTCAGATCCGAAGTTGGCTATATTGTATTTTGAACATTGCTAACGTAGGCTTTACTTCCATTTCCAGTTCTTGCTCAGTCATGCCACCTGGTGTAATCAAACAATGTTAGTTTTTGAGAAGTTACGTTTTTTCTAGTTTTCTGTGACAATTGGGAAGTTAAACTGATAAAATCATCAGGCCTTTTTACCTGAGTAAGCTCGAAGCCTCTCGTCAAAATATTGCTGCGTTACACGTACTCGCACGGATTGCATTAATCCCTCTACGATCTCACAGGAAAACCCGTCTCGTCTTCACATGACTCTCATGGTTGCATTATTCCTCTGCAATAAATATAATGGAATGAGTTTGGAATTAGTTTCACCCATTCACTCAAAGTTTTCAAGGCATCAAACTTAAGCATGTCTAACCTGGCCAATACATCTTTTTCTCTTCTGACTGTAATCTTTTTACTCACTAATGCATTTCTCCGGCCCAAGGTCACATGTACACAGAGATGTGGAAAGAGAGAGAGCAAAGCTCACGGCTATTTCAGTCAAGGCGCCGTCTTCTACTCACATTGAGATTGCAATAACAATCTGAAATCAACAATGTAAAAAAAATAAATCCAGAATAGTGCGTTTGCTTTCAAAGTTTGCAATCAAATCTAAATGACTTTTGATATTATTATTGACTTGCCATTTCGAAAATCTAATGTCTAATATTCTTCAGACGCTCCCGGCTGTCTAACCTTTTGCTCGTTGCTGTCCTTGTTATATTGAAGGCACCTCCATTCACTTCCACGAAAACATCCAGCTCACTCGGATTAATAACCCTGTGCGAAATCCCCTGGGTCCACCACACTCGTAACTATTGACTAGAAACTTGAGATTGATACCTACAAATTTATTTTGTCACTGACAGATTGAAGAATATGAAGAGTATAGTTGTAAATGTAATTTTAAGATTGCATTGAAATTATTTATCACCTTGAACACTATTGCTTTGACTAATACAAATGGCTAGGAGAATTTAAGCCTTGTGACAGGCTATGTAGATGTGGGTTCAAGGCTTTACAAACTTCCCAGCCGGACTGAATCGTACTCCAGAGAAATGAAATGTAATGCATTGATATGGCGTGAGATGCAAATGCTCTTGCTGCTAAGGGAAACGCCTTCTTATTAATGCTAAGTTCAGCATAAAGAGTCGACTGTTCTTGCAATTAAGATGTGAGTGTCTAATTTGTAATTTGAGATTGCGTCCAGTCATCAATTCTTTGGGACACTGACTAGAATAAATAAATGGGAGAGGCGGATATTGCATTAGAATACATTACAGTCCGCAACTTTAACCCTGTGTTCAGTGATGGAAGCTCGTGGAGCGCAATGCTCATCGGCTAGCGTTGAAATGCCAAAAATCCACTGCATTGAACACGACGGGCCGTTGCACTATTTATCCTCAACGAATGAGGTCATCAGTGCAAGCAGTACGTTTTGTACAACATTATGTCAATGTGTCACTCCGCCTGGATAATGAGAGCTCAATAGATGTAATGTAAATGGCCGAAATCTTGAAAGATTAATTATGCCTTTTTTCAAGATGATTGAAAATGTTCCTTGGGTGGCAATTGCAGGCAAAGATGCATTATGATTCCAGTAGGATGCCGTGCTACCAAAGCACCACTAACAACGGACGAACGCTGCTGTATTCCTTATGTCTCCATATGACAGTGTAACTGTGACGGGAATACAATTGGAATGTCGAACCCTTCGCCTTTGACCGTGCATTAATATGTCAGCCTGACGAGCTAATATACACTGCTCTAAATTCTAATGATTTGAGCAGCATTATAGCTCACATTTCATCATCCAAATTTTCTCAGTTGTCCCTTCTGGCTATTTGAATACATAAGGCGCACCACAAACTAAGTGTTACGCTTCAGTTAGCCAAAAAGTTGAATTCCCTGTCGGCACTCATTTCTCTAGTCTTTGTGATCTCAGCTATAGGGTAATATTTGCCAAGAGCACACAATGGAATTTCCAGAAAAACGAAAGTTTCACTCTTTTTGTGATGAAAAATTAGCTCACAAGTCACAACTTGAGGTTCACATCAGAAAGCACACTGGCGAGAGACCCTTCATATGTGATCACTGTCAACGCAGATTTAAAAGTAAAAGCAATCCCAACGTGCATGTCCTCCGTGCACACCAAGGACTGAAAAAAGTGTACGAAAATAAATTCAAGTGCTCTCCTTGTCCGTTCGTGACACATACAAAGGCAAAATTACAGGCACACACAAGAACACACACCAAAAAACGGACTTTTCCGTGTAAGCACCCTGACTGTCAGTATGCTGTGTCACATGCTGTAATATGCTGTGATTTTTGAGCAAGATTTCCAGCAAAAGTGAAGAATCATGCTGTACGCCACCATTCCAATCAACGAATCTATATCCAACCAACCGAAGGCTGTAGATTTCATGCGAAGCATCTCGAGGCCTTGAAGGACCACCTCCGAAACCATAAGCCACATCTGCAATGTCCAGTAAATGGATGTGGCTACGTCGGATTGTCAAATTTGCGTTGGAAGCGTCACGTTTGGTTTTTACTTTATTGTCGCTGATTGAGTTGACATCCGGAACTGGCAGTTGGTACAGCACGTATTCCAGGATGTTGTTGTTGACCGTTGAAATTGTTTTGAACATCAGCAGCATGGCGCATTCATTGTCATCCGATTTCCGACATAATCACCTCCTCCCTCGATATTGCTGCTATGCTTATGATAAAACATTTTTTTTCCAATTTTTGCTACGTTCTTTATTATGTTAATTGGATATTACAGTTTTAATGGACAAATGCTCAAAATACAAATTGCTAATGCTTCTCATCCACCGACCACAAAGCCCCGCCAAGGTTACAGAGAGAGTCGAACTCCCCAGCTAAAGGAGCCGGGTCTGAGCTTGCAATTGAAATGATTACGTTAAAGCCAGAACTGTGGAATTCTTATGTCTATTGAACGACCACACACTTTGAAGAGGAAATCCAATATTTCCCATTCTTGAAGGAAAATTTGCTGCGAATTTAAATCCATTCCATGGGTTTTAAATTGAGTAAAGATCATTTCAAAAATGATTTGACGAACTCGAACTCGAACTGAAGGCTCATGAGTGTGGCGAACATTGTTCATTTGAAAGCAGCAATATTCATGAATCACAAGGTATCCAGCATGGATAATAATGTTCAGCTTCCGAAATCTTTTGCCAGGAATTCCCTTAAATTTATTGAATGTTTCCATTCACATCCAGCTTTCATGATGACAACAAACAAAAAATGATACTCGTTGCTTACCCCAAATGTGGGTACCCAAATATTTCAGTACAAGGTTATTGTTTGTAGGTTACGTAGGAACACAAGTAGTCTCTACAGTACGGCCTGTCAATTTACAAAGGGGGTCGTATATC
>JAQIWI010001950.1:0-14047 GCA_034698825.1 Deuterosminthurus bicinctus
AGTTAACGTAATGGAGGGAGGAGCTGGAAGGAGGAGCTGGAGGGAGGAGCTCTTCGTGTGTTCTAAGGGAAGTAGATATATACCAATCGATAACCATATAGAGGATAAATGAGCATGTGTGAGTTCTGTTAGAATGTTGCCTTATTATTATGATTATGTGGCTATGTAACGCTATGGATTTTTCTCGTCCGTGTGTCTATGTGTGTTGGTGTGGCGTTCAGAGACAGAGACGTCTGGAAGGAAAAGGACAGTGGAGGGAAGAAGAAGAAGAAGAGGTTGTGAAAATTTATTCCGACGCCATCAGAATATGTCAAGCAAAAAATGTTTGGCTCGAGCGATCTTTTTCTCTCTCTCGCTCGCACTCCTGTTGCCTCTTCTCAGTAATCCGAGTTGGCGGCGAGTGTAGCTAGCAGTAGGAGCAGCAGCAGTAGTAGTATAGTAGTTGTTGTTGTTAGTGGAGATGTTGAGTTGTTGGAACTATGCAAATCACCTTAGCCCTCTAGTATTATCACCATTGTTCCCATTGGGCAACGTGCGAGGGATATGAAATCATACGTGGATTCTTCACTCTGTATCCATAGACAGACACGCAGAGCATCCCACACTTGACTCTTGTCTTTTATGTCTTACTGAGATATATTATGTGTGTTTATTACTACATTTTCAGTGTTACGCATATTACGCGTCTAAGCAAGTCTCAAGAAATGTGTGCACACATGCATGTTGTTGAAAAGAAAAAAAAATCTTACGTTATACTTGCACTGGACTTTGCATTCATCAGTATCTTCTGGAGGGCTGGAGTTAGTAGCGTGCATGTGTGTGAGCCTCTTTTTATTATGATTATTGTAACCTATTTGCTCCGTCAGATAGCTTACATGTATGATCTGTACCTAACAAATGAAGGCCTACTGCAGTTGGATGGCAACAAGATATATCTATTTTTTTTATCCTCACCTCAAGCAAGCAATGTGCATATAGACGGAGAGAAGTTTTGAGCAACTACTACATTGCTCCGTCTACTTTTCCATCTTCTTGTGCTGCTTCTTCTTCTAATTCATACAAACTTTACGTATGAGTCTATTGAATTATGTTCTGTATGATGATGGACCCAAAAAAAATCCCCAACACTCACTGCAGACCGTCTGGTCTGCACTGGAGAAGGAGAAGAAGATGAAGGCTCGCTTGAAGAGGAGGGAAAAAATTTCATGGTATGCTGCGTCCTGGTGACGTCTGCACTCTCTATTTCCTTGGCTGAGATAATATTTAATAGTTGTTGATCATCATCGTCATCGTGAGCCGGAAAAAATGAACGAGTTATGGGAGCATACAGACGCGTAGCACATACTCACAAGTTTACAGGCGCCTCCAGTAAGTGCCAATGTGCCTTGGAAAAGGCGGATTTGTAATGTAATTAAATTAAACTAAGAAAATTCACTGAAGGACACACGATCAAGGTTTCCTCCCATAAGTTTCTTCTCGCTTAGTAAGTATTATGAGGTACACAACCCTTCTTTCATCATCATTATCACCCTTCGGAGAAGTCTACTTATCTGTTTCTGATGAAGGGACGTATATAGAGAAGGAGCCTGATTTTCTCCCTAGAATCAAAGTTGGGTATATATAGCAAGTAAAAATAAAGTAAGTACCTTCTTGGTCATCTTAAGGTACACCTTGGAATCTCCCCTTACGTGTGAATACATTTACGCTCAATCTGTATACGTATTAGATAGAAGAAGAGCCTTTTTGCTGGCATGTCATGGCCTCTGGTCGTCGGACAGACTCCTCCAGTGAGTCCTTTCAGAGATGTCTATCTTTTTGTCTGTCTGTTAGGAGTGTTTGTGTGTGTATGTGTTGGTGCGTATACTTGCAAGTGTAGTCTGACTAGCCTTTCCAATGCATGCATAATTTGACGCTGTGTAAGAAGACCATATCATCCGCCGCTCTCTTACGTCTTCGTCATCATTGTCATGTAAAAAATGGAGGGAAAAAATCTATAATACCGTTTAGTTCAGCCTCTGTGTGTACATACACAAGCCGTACACACACACACACCTACGTAAGGCCCAGGTGAGTGGCTCATCTCACAGTTTATTCCAAGGTGTTTTCGTGGGGAACCTCATTGGTGTGTTTAAAGAAAGCGAGAGAGAGAGATGATCAAAAAGAACGAAAGCAGAAGCACGAAAGGATGAGATGGAGAAGGAGTCAGTCAAGAAAAAATCAAATAAAATTTTATTTAGATGAAGTTAGTGAGGAGTGAGAGAGAGAGAGGAGAGAAGGGATTTTTTACCTGCATATTTGACTGTTCAACTCATGACCAAAAAGGAGCAAAAGGAGATAACTTACCCCGCGGGCCACTACTACTACTACTCAGTTTCCTCTGTAATATTAAAGTAACCAGTGACTGGATACACACACAGAGACGAAACATCAGATCTTTGGCCTACCGACATGGCTCGTTGGTCCGTCAGAAGTCCGTATGCGTTTATGGCAAAAATGGAAGGGTTCGGAAAGGTGGAAATTAGAGAAGTTCTTAAGCTGGCACATGCGCCATACTATGGACGCATGCATGAAGAAGATGATACACCGGAGGGATCACGGCGTTCTACTTTTAAGAATGTGATAACGACTGGCATTATTATTATTATTGAATGTAAATCAAACGTATGGGGCCTTTTGTCTGTGGCCTTTTGATGGAATTGATTGACGCATGTCTATATACTATGTGGCTGGTTACAGGTGTATTTAACCATGCTGGGTGTACATAGTGAGAGAAGATGCTGGAGAGCTTCTGATGATAGGTAGGATTCTCATCTGCTCCTCAGCATCATCATCATCCTCATCTTCATGATCATTGAGCAGGGAACAAGGCCACGGATTAGGTTTTCTTGATCAGGAGTTAAAATCAGGCACTGATATACTACCTGGAGGCGGCTGTGTGAGGGAGCAGGTGGCAAGTGCCAGTATCTCTTGTACAAAGGCACTCACGAGTCAAGGGTACCATTATTATCAAAGGAGACGTTTACAATGTAATAGGCTACACCCGGTTAGAAATTATTACCCTCATACTATGGCCCTCCTTAGTAACTGGATTCATCCACACACACTATGGGCTACTGTGTACCAGACGGAGCTCCATCTTCATTTACCAACTTTCTCTGGGTGGTGACAACAGCCGGCACCTGACAACTTGTAATTTCTTGATAGACTGTCGTCATCCATGCGAATGCAAGTGTCAACGAGACAGAAGAATATTATACAAAGAAAAGAAAATACCATTCAGTGTACATCTCACTTTCTTATCTCATGACACCGAAATAGCAAACAAGTTATGGCTTCCCGTTTATTGCATTATGTGGGAATTAAAGTTTCAAAACACGTAGAGAAAAATCCATGTAAAAATACATAGCTTTCGCGGAAAGCTGGTGTATTTTTGTATGACATAGCGGACTGATCACCATGCTGTTACTGTTGTGATGTTACCATGTGTACCACAAGTTGTAATAATTTACAACTGGGAAAGCAATAAGGAAAGTACAGTACAGGTGAAGGTTGATAGAAGGAAAATTTGATCTCATGTATGTACGTGCGGAAGGACATATAGACCAGCTGCTCACTCACAGTGTGTGATTATACAGGTTTCCGTATGCACAGTGGCAATTTTCACCAGCTGGCATAAGACAAACCAGTATAGCTCCCTCTCACATGCTGAGTTAAGTCGCGTGAGAGTGTAAGAAATGCTCACTACTTCCATCTCAACTCGCCCTTAAATCAATGTGTGATGATCATGATCAAGTATATCGCTGCTGCTATCAGTGCAATAAGGCGACTGGGAAAGTGTGCTAGGAGTCAATCCCTTCCTCCCTATCAACTCACAGAGTCCATAAGAACTAATGGGACACTTATGGAGATTAGCCGTATGGAGTCCTATTGGGATGACAGTCTGTCTCACACGGATGGGCTTATTAAAGTCTAAAGGTGCGTGTCGTCGCCCTGAGCCGAGTAAAAAGTCCCCTCAAGTATCACTCGTGTTTACCACTTGACTCTAAATTAGCCAGTTCCTTTCCACGGTTGAACAAGTGTGAAGGTGTGAGTGAGAGTGGAAATCAGTACTAAAAATCGCCTCTTAATGATCCCTATGATGATAATATGTCCCACACATCCACGCTACTACTCTCTCTCTCTCTGCCAAGTGTCACTACACTACATTAGCTGTCATCTTATCGGCCATAGAGTATGTTGACGTTGTTGGTGCAGTTGTAATCTGTGGATCAAGTTCTAAGCCTCTGTTTTCTTATGGTTTTTATCCCCAGCGATCTGTTTTGATCCAGGTTTCCCTTATTCAATCATGCTGGAATAAATGAATAGAAAATTTCCTTCTCTTCATCTTGATGCGCTGAAAAAAAGGACCCAAGGTCGGGTTAAGGAGGATCGATCATCATCAGCATCATCATCTTCCTTATGATGTGACGCAGAAGGAAATTGATTTCAAGTCAACATTTGAGGAGGAGTAGGAAGTTAGAAGAGTTTTTAAAGCATAAATTCAAATATGATTCCCTTTTAAACTTGACAGTGTCGCAGCCTGCGTGTATAGTAGCATTTGTATGTGTGTGCGCAATAAAGAGCATACATATAGCATATATGAGGGTAAAATGAAGGGAGAGAAGAGGTTAGAAAATTATAGCTTGTAAGCTCTGTAATGTGCTCCAAAGGATTGTGTGTAAAATAGAGAAGAGTGCTGAGGAAGCCATTCCATGTTTTCCCCTTCTAGTATATACTTCTTCGCTCTATCTTTCCTCATGTCCACACTGAGAGGGCAGTTCCACTTACGTAAATACCTACGCCAGTGTATGCCAGAGCTCCATTTAGAGAGCGAGCTAGAGACCCCTTTTTAATACCGGCATGTGTGTGTGTGGATACATATGAAGAAGACGAAGAAGTAAAGAAAGAATAAAAGGCAAAGAACTTGACTGTGTGTGCTCCTGGAGTCGAGCTTATCCGCCTACGTAGAATGTGCATGTAGTACTCGTTCACACTCGACAGCCTTATCAAGTGAAATAGAATTGAACATGTAAATTACACTGAGCTGTTAATAGGGAATTCTTCTGTTTCTTATGTAGATGCACTGGGTATGTATGTATGTGTCTGTGTGTGAGGGAGGGGATAAAGTTTTATGCAAAGTTTTATTTTCCACTCAAGGAGATGTTTTTCACCACACATAACCAGACATGCTTTCAATGTCCGCATCCATAAGCTTATTTTTTGTCTGTTGATGCTCGACTGACTGAGGAGCTCATATAGACTTGCTCTGTCTCACTCACTCATCCAGTCTATGCTGAGTTACTTTTGATTGTGATAACGCCGTCAGAATGACAATGACAATTTGGAATCAAATTACTCCTCAAAGCCGTCGTTGATGATATGAACTTGTCTCTATGCTGGACAACTTGTTGCTCATAGTTAGTGCGAGAGGTACTTTGTTGTTGTGTGGAGGAGGAGGGGAAATAAAATGAAGGTTGTGTGTGTGGTGATGTTGATCATATATGTGTTATGTGCAGTCTGCTTATTCTACGTGGTACCTTGACATGGGCGGAACAACTTGTTCACCACTGACCTTCTCTTGGTGGGGTCAAGTGACATGTTTTGACTATTAGGCGGGTAGCTTGAGGTCAAAACTTTTACTCATTTTTTTTCCTCACGCATGTGTGCGCTAGTTTGAGATGGGCAAAGCAAGATGTATGGAGTGCAGAAAGAGTATATAATTCTCTTGTACAGTATGAGTCCCGCACAAGACGATGGGTGCGCGTACAAACAAAAGTCACATTTCTTTCTCTGTGCTGTTTGAAAACATCGGCGCATGTGATGAAGAATATAAGGAGGAAGAAAAGAGGTTTGTAATGGGCCCGTTAGGCTGGTTGAAAATTCACGTGTTTGTGTGTGAAGAAGACTTTTTCATACGTACACACACACATTGTTTCCTCAGTCACGCCGAGGTCTACCTCTTTGATCGTATTTTCTACCGTCATGAAAGCTCCACCACACCACAAGTTTGACAAGAAATATTATAATGAACTGACTCAGTCCTGTATTACATAGCCACACACACATATATTTATGCATGTAAGTCCTGTGGTGGGCAATGCCTTATTATAATTTCAGGATGGCTAGATACTAGATGGTTGGGAGTTGCCATCAAATATCTTCACCGCCAACAAGACTTGTCTAGTTCTACTTGAGACAATTTAATACTGAATTCCTCTTCTCTATCTCTCTCTCTCTCCCACTTCATCCTTCTTCCTCTTGGGCCCAACACTGTAAGATGCAGCAATAACGCTGCAGTAGTATAGTATAGTAGTGTAATAACAATAATAAAGACGAGTCGAGTCTTTGTACTTTAGTTGCAGATTAGCCATGGCGGTTGTAGGTCCATCTGTTGGAGCAGTGCCGCAGACTAGGTGGGTTGGAACGGTTAAGCGTACACGTACTATATAGATCCAGTATTTTTTTCGTCCTTAGAATGACTGTTCCAAAGTGTTTGCAAAACAGAATTTAATTATTTATAGCGATTTATTATTCCGGTGGTGAATTGGAGAAAATTGCAATTTCTTTTCCGTCGTTCACAGACACATTATCAGACGGGATTGATTGACAGTAGGGCGGGTAAATAAGAGATTAATGCATATGTATGTGTGGATATTGTTGTTACAAGGTGATGGTAGCCTTGTTGAGCTGAAATTACATAGGACAAAGAAGAAGTATAGAGAAGTTTACAATACTTGAAGCTCGTTGTAAACAAGGATGTGTGTGCATGTAAATTAGCACGGTGATGATGAGGTGCTGTTTACTTGGTTGAATGAGCTTGAAAATCAGAGTGTCTTCCTCTTATTTTAGTACTGCATGGTCATGGGAGCGTAAGAAGATTATGGTTGGGATGATGGGAGATTTTTTGTCACTGTGCATTTCAGGTTTAATAGTGTCCCAACAACAAGTAGTTGAACTTGTGGTCACCAACATGTTTTGACATGCACGCCTAGTCCCTTTGATAAATGTAATTTTAGAGTTGTGTGTGTGTGTGTGTGTGTGTGTGTGTGACTTGAGCAGTTGACTTTGTCGTCATGATTGTCGCCTCTCCGTCCCCGTCCTCTCTCATCTTATTTCATGCTCATGTATACGCCTCATTAAGCATGCGACTTAGCACTCCTCCCTCTTTTTCCACCTCGTTCGAAAACATTATATATTTTCTCAATCAGTGCAGAAAAGGCTCACGCTCCTTCTTGTTGGCGTAGGGAGCTGTGTGAGACGAGATGTTGGAGTAATAATTAAACTCCAAAATGAATACATAAGTTCACCGCTTGAGCTGTGTACAAGTCATTGAGCATCATGCATGGAGGTCAAGCATCTCTTGGTCCCACTGTATCCTCGTGCTTTGCATAATATTAGCACACACACACCAGTGTAGGCTTTAACTGTGCATGTGTTACTGTATTGTCATTGTTTTCACCTCGGACGGCCATTGTGAGATGGATGGATAGATGAATGTGTGAGTAGTATACGCAGATGTTTATGTAAACTCATAATAATAATCTACATTTCTGTGTAGGGGTACAAGAGTGCAAAGTTTCACTCGTTTCAAAGTGTGTTTGTATGAGTGTTTGATGTGTGCGAGCACTTATGATTTTGCGAGGAAAGATCAGATATGGAATGATTGAAATATGAAAGTGTGGGCAGGGTCCCGGCCATCAACTTTGTATGTATGAGCCCGTAATAATATTGTACACATGAAGTAACTGCTCGGGGTCGTACTACCGGAAATACGGTAACGTACAAACACACACACACACATACACACACGCAACATAAAACCCCCATCTGACAATCTAGAAGACGAGGCGGTGGTTACTTGCACACTCACCTGAAAGTGACGTAGAATATTTTTCTCCCATTCAAGTGTGTGTACTATATGGGAGGTTAAAAGGATTTCAGTGTAGATAACTAAGCATTCTTTTTCTCTGTGCTTACATAAGTAAACTAGTGTGCGGAGGTGGGATAAGAATGGATCTACTATACATTCTACGGTGTAAACGTAGCATTTATTTCACTCTGTTAAAACAATGCGGCACACACACACTAACTAATAGGCCGCATTTACCTCAACTGGCCTCTTCTGGCAGGATAAAGTGGCGTAAACCACCTCATGAGTGGAGGAATGTGGTGTGTCTGATTTGAAGGGAAATCATGTACGGAGAGAAAGAGAGAAGTTGCGAGAATATCATGATATGATGAATCATTGTATGTGTCTTTATGTGGATGCGTGTGTGATGGACTAATAGGCTGTAACTACGTACAACAAAGCTATTTGCGTGTGTGTCTCTCTGTGTAGATATGTACGTGGAAAATATCACTGAAAGTGTTGTGAGCAAAGAAAATGAGGATGATGAAGCTGTTATATGCTGTGAGAAAATAGAAAATGCACGTAAAGTGCCATTGACTTCTATTGCTTGAATGTAAGAGCATATACAGGCATGATGATCATCATCACCTTGGGCAAAGCTCTGTAGAGCGAGCAAGTGAGCAGATTGAGAAAATTAATTCTTTGCGAGGTAGAGCAAGAGATAGAGAGAGAGAGAGAAATGATGAGGATGATATTGTATACAAAAATATTATATAGGGAAATATATGGTAAAGCAAGCTCTCCTTCCATTGACCCTGGACGAATGTATTCATATGGGGGTAGGTTGAGGTAGAGGAACATCATTATTATCATTATTATAATGTGTAAGGCCATGAAGAAACATTTTTCTTTGCTACTTGGTATACGAACTATACTCTCTGTATCGTTATTTTCAGGGATGTATAGGGTCGGATTTGAGTCTGTTTTTTTGCTCTAAATTTCGTCAGTTAATGAATTCATGGGTGATCTGAATGTGGGAAACGATTAGTAAGACCAGCTGTGGTTGAGCACTATAGCTAAGCAACAGCATTATTATTATTAGATGCTCCTGCCATATAAAATGTAGAAGCGTGTACAAGAAGAAAAAAAAAGTGATACAGATAGACAGGAGTGTTGAATTTATTTACTTGTCATCAGTATAACTTCTGCTCCTTGCTCCTGCTAAAGAATCAAAAATGGCTTAGAAGCAACTCCCCTGCTACTTATAGTGGCTTTTTGATAAATGTACAACAGCTTATAAAGTGCACCTGTGACAATGACTGACAGTGGAGGAGGCAGCTTGAGAAGATCTCAGCCTTCTTCTTGTTGCGGCTGCTGTTGTTGTTGTTGTATACATGTCTGTCGAGTATATATAGCCATTGCTCAGCCAGTTGAAGCGAGCAAGGAGAGTTGAGCAACTCTGAAAATTTGTTACGCTCCCCCCGTCAGAAGAGAATAAAATAATGGGAATGTACAACAAGTGTTTTTTATTCAGACTGTTTAGCAGTAAATTCATCTGGTCCAACCCCAACAGCATATTTAGTTTCTTCGTCTTCTTCTCCTTCTCCACCGTTTGACTATAGTAAAAAAAATTCAGGAGGATACAACACAAAAGCCTTTTTCGCACAGGTGTCCATCCGCACTTCGACTATGTGCGATGATGATGATGGGATCAATTCCATCAGTAACTGCTCAATGTATACTCTTGCCAAAGACCTTATCAGCCATGTCTTTTTCTACTTCTATATAGTCCTCACATCAACGTTGGTACATGTACGCTTCTCATACTTGTCTTCAACGCGGCCCTTGCATCTAAAACCATAACTGAGGAGTCTTAAGGCATAAGTGAGGAGTCTATAAAGGCAAAAGTACGGATCCTTAAGGCATATAAGCGAGGAGTCTACGACCATAAGTGAGGAGAGGTGAAATAATTTATTTGACTTCCATGGAAATTGTTCATTGGAAGGGATAATGCTGAGCAGTGCATACACCACTCATATGCATACTATTATTAAATTGTATCCCAAGAATCCGCCACTTTATTGAACAAAGTCTGTAGTGCTGGATGGTTTGTGTGTAGGGAAAAAAAGTACTGGTCATTCTTATTTGCACACAGAATTCATGGATTGATGCGGCGCGGTGTAGTGGTGGTTCTATGTATTGTCGACAAATCGTTTCACGCCAGGATAAACCGCAATTATCTTCCTCCTCCTGCATATCCTGTCGTCCTTTCCATGCTTCCATATCATCATCATCATTCTCATCCACCTTGATTATACGCACTTTTTACACTTAATTCAAGTCCGTAGAGAGATTCAATGAACTCAGCGCCAAAGACCTGCTCAATTGACCACCCTCTTTTTACATGCTGAATTTTTCAATTATTTCCACTCAGGATGACAAAATGATAATTAGCTCAACAAGAGTCTCATTTCCTTCATTTAATCACATTTTATTCTGGTGATCGGACCGGATTAATGATAGACTTGCGGGGCAATGATAAGAACTTGTGCGGAAGCATCGAGCGCGCAGAGTGGCAACTTTGATGCTACACATGGGACGCCATAAGGCAACATGTATTGCAACGTTTAAGCTCGTTGGCCTCGTGCCGGCTCCAGGGTGCAGTAATATTTAATCAACTAACCGTTATCATTGTGAGCCAGTGATTGCACCAAAGAGGACATGGATACTTCCAGTGGACATTGTTGATTTGTGTTTATAATTGTCAAGAAAGTTGGCTGCGTTTGCTGGAGTTAGCGGCGTGGCTTTGTAATCGTCAAGCGAGTTCTGACAATGGATCTTGATTTATTTCATTTCAGCAGTTCATGTTTCCCTGATTGGGGATCCAGTGGGGGCCCAGGGAGCATGGGAGGACAGTCGATGCAAAATCCTCAGCTGGCTGTAGTTACCACTGTTTGGGGCGGCATGAATTCAGGGTCACAATCAGGGCCACATTCCACCTACTCGGGTGGTGGTGTTGGCGGCGGCACAGGGACGACAGCAGGGAGTCATATGGGTCAAGCAAGTATGACCGGAGCTTCTGGACCTCCACCGAATTATATGAAAGGGTCCTATGTACAGCAGCAGCAGCAACAACAACAACAACAACAACATGGTTCCTCCGGCATGAGTGCCTATCCTCAAAGGTATGTCCAGGACTTTGATACACTTGAGGCCACGGAAGCATGTGGTAGAGTTGACCTGTAAATTGATTTGTTTGACGGAAATGTATTAAAGGATGTATGCCTGTTGCTTCTTATTTAAAGGTACGGGGCGGCGAGTAATCAAGATCCTAGTAATTATGCCAATCCAAATTCGCTAAGTACTGCGGCAATGGTGGCGGCTACTGCGACGGCAACGGCTACCGCAACAGCTAGTGTAGTAGCTCTTCAGGAGAGACAAGAAATGAGCCAGTATGGCCAGGTGAGTATGCTCTAGGTCTCGTTCTTCTTGTACTTTACTTAATCCTCCTTGTCTTGTAAAATGAGACATCATGGGGTGAGACTGACAGTTGTGTAGGGGGATTTGATTAGTAAAGTGGATTAATAATGCTTCTAGATGAACTCGATGCCAAATCAGTATGTGATGCAGTACAGCAGTAATCAGCAGCAACGAATGAGTAGTATGATGAACAACAATAATGGAATGAATATGGGGATGATGAACGCCATGAATAATCCTAAGATGGGGGTACGTTGTCTTCTCTTTTTGTCTTAATCAGTTAGCGCTAATTGAACAAGATAAGTAGATATTCTTGTGGTTGGCCAAGATGGATAATAATGTCGGTTGTACTTATAGCCCGGACCTACAAGTGGGAGTTATGGGAGGTCAGGCGGGAACGCGAGTAATAGAAGTACACCTTATCCTAACCCTGCCACTCATATGAGTCAAAAACGTGGCGGAGGAAATCATCAAAGTTCAGCGCAATCCGGCTACCCTGGTCCACCAAATGGACCCATACCGCCCATGACAGCAAATGGCCAAATGAATCCAGCTTCCTTCAATGGCACTTCCTGCGGACCGGTGAGTTAAAACGTTTTGGTCTTTGGTGTCTGTAATAATTGAATTTTGCTGTATGGTAATTATTGGAAGGTTGAAAAAAAAACTGGAAATATTGTGGGCTGTTATGGTCCAAGTTTCCCTTTTTTAACGTCTAATGTAGTTTGACAAATAAGGTGGTTGTTTGTCGTTTGAAACGAGTTGTTTTGTTAGTGGATGATATGTGAGTTGATTTACTGATAAAGTTGTATAAATTTTTGTATATTCCACAGTACGGCACAGGGGCACAGTATGGTTCACCTGGGCCAACGCGACCAAATTATTCTGGTCATTACCCCTCACCTGTTCCCGGCCAGGGTATGTCATACGGCGGGATGAGACCCTCAGGAATGAGACATCCTCAGCATCCTCACCAACATCAGTCCCAAGGGAGCGGAGTCCCACCTTACTCCAATGGACAGTATTATTCTCAGAGCAACATGACAACTCCTAATATGCTCAACCACAGTAGTCATCCTGCTATGGTCAACAACACACCGAATCCAAATAGCATGAGCGGTATGCACATGAACAACATGAGCGGTATGAATAGCATGGGGAATATGAGCGGTATGATGAACAATTCCATGATGAATCAAGTGCCCATGAATCATCACCATAATCATCATCCATCCTCCCAGCAACAGCAGCAACAGTCCCATATGAATTCCCAGCTGCAGCACCAAACTTTGAGTCAACAGCAGCAGCAGCAACTTCATATGTCCAATGGTCCCATGCAGTCTGGACATAGTTCCATGCCGTCTGGACACAGTTCCATGCCGTCTGGACACAGTTCCATGCCGTCAGGACACAGTTCCATGCCGTCGGGACACAGTTCCATGCCGTCGGGACACAGTTCCATGCCGTCTGGACACAGTTCCATGCCCGCCAGTCATAACTCAGTACCACCAAGTCATAATCCTGTGCCACCAATAAGTCATAACAATAGCTCCAATTCCTTTGGTCAGCAACAGCAGCACCCGCAATCAAGTCATCCCTACTCTCACACCAATGGACCTTCTTCCAGTTCCTTTGTAGAAAGCTCCAGTTCCTCCGGAGGTCCCACCGGTAGCAAAAGTGGTAGTGGTGTTGGCAGCGGTGCTGGAGGTGGTGGAAGTGGAAATAATGGTGCTATCGTTCCTGCTGGAGGACGTCCAATACACTCCTTCCAGCATAGCCCTATTCCTGGAAACCCCACGCCGCCCTTAACTCCAGCTTCCTCAATTCCTCCCTACATGAGTCCTAATGGGGACACCAAATCTGTGATAAACAATACTAATCTGAGTAAGTCCTCCTCTTTTTACCACCACTGTGGTAGTATAACTTGGCCGGTATTCATGGCGCCAGTCAAGTAGTATTTGTCTAATTTTCTGCTCCTTATTTCACGTCAACAGATGATGAACTAAGGCTCACATTTGCTGTGAGAGATGGAACTATACTTGCCCCGTTCAGACTAGAGCATAATTTGGCAGTGAGCAATCATGTTTTCCACCTCAAGCCTACCGTGCATCAGACTCTCATGTGGAGGTAAGTCTCTCGCACGATAGCAATTTCTCTTTCATTTCTATTCAGCCAAACCTGTAGCCGAAACCTTTATTACTTATTTGATACTTTCACATAGGTCGGATCTGGAACTGCAGTTAAAGTGTTTCCATCACGAAGACCGTCAAATGAATACAAACTGGCCTGCCAGCGTTCAAGTGTCCGTTAACGCAATTCCCTTAACTATTGATCGAGGGGAGAACAAATCATCTCATAAGCCTCTGTACCTCAAAGACATTTGTTTGCCTAGTCGCAACACGTTACAAATCACCGTGTCAGCTTGTTGCTGTGTAAGTAAACAAATCTCATCTAACATTTGCCTTTGTGTCTTTGTATGCACACATCCCGTATGTAACTGCCAAAGAGCTAGCTTCTTCTTTCACAATGTCACCACAATGAGGATGTGTGTAGTAGTAGTAGTAGTGCCTGTATGTACTTGATCCTGACAGTTCATCTAGTTCCTATCAGAGTGGGGAACCGGTATCGAAACCCGATGGAAATACCGGTTAGAACCCGAAAATTTCAAGAAAAGGGTTGCTG
>JAQIWI010001951.1:0-14044 GCA_034698825.1 Deuterosminthurus bicinctus
TACTAATTAACATCTCATTCGCATCAGTCAATCAACAAATTGACAAGCCGGTCAGCAACCGCTCACATTAGCATCTATGATAACGTTAGCCTTGAGACGAAAGCCTAGTATTTGCTCTCACTCCTTCATCCTCGGCTTCACATATCCAGTACTACATATTCACAAATTACTGACCTAAACTTATTAACATTAGCCATAATCGAGGCCAAAATTGCACGAGCACCTCACATATCTTGCACTTGTGAGAAAGCTTAGCTCCTCTCTACCTCCCTGTATCTAATGTATGTATCTAATGTGTGAATAAATTATTCTCAGCCTACCAACATGTGCTCCACATGTCTCTGTTATCAATATATACGGAGATATAAGCGTCCAAAGTTTGTTAGAAGGCCTTTCAAAACCCAATGTTCAAACCCACATCATTTCCACCACATTTCCTAAATCAAAAAGGGACTCTTTG
This sequence comes from Deuterosminthurus bicinctus, assembly GCA_034698825.1. Classification (NCBI taxonomy): domain Eukaryota; kingdom Metazoa; phylum Arthropoda; class Collembola; order Symphypleona; family Bourletiellidae; genus Deuterosminthurus; species Deuterosminthurus bicinctus. The sequence goes on from JAQIWI010001951.1 coordinate 461, forward strand.
TTTAGGAACTAGATTTAATAGAAAATAATGGGTCGGTCATCCTCTTCTTAATACACATTGAGAAGCTACTCCGAGAATAACTCGTTTTAAAATAACCACATGTAACCATGTGTACGTAACACGTTAAAGTTGTATAATAACAGGTTAGATAAATGATTTCAAAAGATTCCTGATAATCTTCAAGATCTACTGTATCTGATTATGTTGAATAATAAGCGCGTTCTTGAGATCTGAGTTTTCAAACTTAAGCTATGGAGGAGCGTACAAAAATTGTTCCAGAGTGAGTAAAAACGAGGCACGCAACAGAGTACACATTGGGTTTACATAAGACTTTTAAGGGAGCTCTTGTGGGCATAGAACATTGTCAGCTGGTAGAGTGACTGTACAATTTATGTGTGAATATGTTTCAACTACAAATTTCACCTCTGGAGCTAGTGCAACTGTATCATCATGAATTAAATGTTGTAGCGATTAAATGAAACTGTAAGTACTTTATGTAAAAAATTGCTAAATAAATATTATTATTTTTAAACTTATATGACTCGAATTCAATCGCTATTCATTCATAATCAGTAGCATCAGCGATGCTCAAATTAAACACTGGATTATCTCCTCCAGATGGACGTGCGGTTTTTTCGCTGAAAGGGAACTAATTTGTAGTCAACTTTAATCACAATGGCTATGCGGTAAGCTCACCACCTGTCTCTGTCAAGGCGTCTCACTCTCATACGGCCTGCTGATCATGTGACTTGTGACTACTTTACATAAGTATGCATTTATCATATTTGTACAATCTCCTACATGCACATAGGACACTATTGTATTCTATTGTAAATCTTTATTGTCATTGTCCACTCAGTGACAAGCACTGTTTTACAGGGATATGACATTAATTAAACTAAAAATTACTTATAATAGGAAGAAAAAAAATCTTATACATTGCGTCTGTCTATAATCCAATGATTTAACTCATACTTAAAGTTGGGTAGCCCAAGTGATTTCATTCGACTTGGTAACATGTTCCACAGCTTAGCCGCTCGAAACGGAAGGCTGTTTTGGGAGAAGCTAGAATTTGGAGGAAGCAGCAGAGTAGTATGGCGAAATTCTCGACCATTGTCAGGTCTCAATAGTTTCTTAATACAGTCAAGTTTGTAGTCATGGGATAAGAGACTACGTGTAAAAAGAATAGTCATATAATGGTATCTTTTAACCACTGTATGCAGGCACAGCTTTTCATATAGTGCGTAGTAATCTGCTGCTTGCTTCTTTTTGCTTCTGCTACTCCCCAAAAGAACCTTATCATTAAATATTCTAAAAGAGTACCCCTTTAAGAAGAGACACTTTAAGAAGTGAGTAATAGTTCTATGACAACGCTCCAACATAGTATTAGATACAGCACCCCATATTGGGAGTGCATAGTCAATGTGTGAGTAGACCAATGACTTAAATTCTATGTTCATTAGGTCTAGATTTACATATCTTTTAAACTTAATAAGTTGCATACACTTGAAATTAATTTTCTTTTGAACATTGTTACAATGAGTGTCAAATTTCAGCTCAGGATCAAGTATTACACCCAGATATTTAAACTCATCAACTTTCTTTACAAAAGAATCATCACATTAAAGGGAATTAAAACAGTATCTGTGCCTTGATCGTGGCTTGTGAAAAGTCATAAATTCAGTTTTCGTAAACTTAATTATGAGAGAGTTTTCTTTGCACCAATTGTGCATAGTGCTTAGGGCATATTCTAGCCTATCTTTTAACTCTATAGAACTTACAGCTATACATGTCAACGCAACGTCATCTGCAAATACACACGGAGCGAATTGTTCCAGGGAGTTATACAAATCATTAAAATAAATAATAAAAAGAATGGGGCCTAGAACACTGCCTTGGGGAACTCCAGTGTTTAACGGGAAGAGGTCAGAACGAAAGTCAGATAGCTTGATTGCAAATGAACGATTCATTAAGTAGGAGCACATCAACTTAACTAAATAACTTGAGAAACTATACAAATTAAGCATTTTCAGTATGAGTTTTGAATGGGATACACTGTCAAATGCCTTTTTAATGTCAACAAACACCGAGCCAACATAGCTATCATTATCTAGTCCACTATACAACTGATCTGTCAACTTAGTAAGAGCTTGCACCGTGGATTTGCCCTTTCTAAAACCAAATTGACTTTGTGAGAATAGCTCATTTGATTCCATATGTAGACAGAGCTTTCTTGCTATGAGTGACTCAAAAACTTTGGATAAAAACGGTAATATGGATATTGGACGGTAGGAAAGAGCTTTAAGACGATTACCGCTTGATTTAAGTATAGGTGTTACAATTGCTTTTTTCCAAGTGGAGGGAAAGCTACTAGTTCTACTTATAGCATTAAATATATTGCAGATAGGATTAGCTAAGGCATCACAGTAAGTTTTGATAATTTTTGGGGGAACAGAAACTAGACCAGCAGCTGTGCCACCTTTAGTGGTTTTTATAACTTGAGAAATTTCCATCGGGAGGAAAGTAACATCAAGGACACTATCCAAAATGTAGCGTCTTGCCATGTACGGGATGGCTACTTAGAAGTTGCTCTCAACAAAAAGCAGGACATTCTGCATTTGAGCCTCGCGTAGGCATTCCATCTCGTTTTCAAGTCTCCTCAATCAGCAAAATGGTGAAAGCCTCGTCAAGGAAACAAAAGGGCATACAAAATGGTGTGCAAAAGACAAAGATTTCTTGTAACCGAAACAACGAAGAAGAAGCAACGTGTGTGCATTAAAAAATCTGCTTGCCACACTGATCAATACCTACTCGTCCTACGTTCATTTGATATGCCTGTGCACACACATCTCTCTCTCCACACTTTAAAGTCACCTTTCTCTCTACCATCTCGTAAGCTGACGAGGACATCATCATTTTTATATTCATAATTGTTATCATTATTGCAATTTTCCAACGCACATGAATCTTCTGACCAGTCCATGGTCCACCCTGATAACCTTAACGCTACAGCATTATGTTTCCACAGTCGGCAAGAGACAGTTGCAAACTTAACATTATTCTGCAGCTAGATTTCTTCACAAAGACTCAAAGGTAACTGGAAGTTAATGATGATGAGGACGGTGAGAAGAATCAGCAAGGTTGATGACAGCTTCGATGCAAAATAATCCAAGAGCAGCATTTAGTAATAGAAATGTATCTGAAAATCGGAAACAAATTCAATGAATTTTGAATATAATATGAAAAGAGTAGAAATTTCAATTCAATTTCCAAGCTAAAGGTTCTCAGGGCTACCGGCTTTACTTTTCCACGACATGCCGAGCCATAGTCAGCTCTAATTTTTTGCGACTTGCCGAGAGGTCATGCTATCCGAGTAATTACACATTTTTACTACATCCAACAACATTCAGCTCTTACCTATTTATTCCATTCAAGAAAAATCCCATCAGCCACAGTGAACATAATTCGGCACGATTTTAACCTTCCAAGAACTCCAAGGGCTGTAAAATCCTAAGCCTTCAAAAAGGACAAATTATTACATTAAATCATGTGAGGCTACTTTTTTTCAAAAATATGTTTGTGACACAGAGAGACCTGCACGTACTACCTGCATAGCATATACAGTCGTTTTGACGGTAAAAGCCACAGTGCAGTAGCCGATTTTATTAAATTAATTCGATGCAGCCCGTTGCTTTGGAGGTGTGAACTCCCGCGTAGAAACTGTAAACACTTTGACTATTGTGATAGCCAATACATACAGTATCCCAGTTGAAATGCGATTTTGTGTGACAAACTGGCTGAGCTGGGCTTTTGCTCCCACTATACACGGAGAGCGTCAACTTGCACTGAATGAAAGCGTTTGATGGACTACCGTGTACTTGCTTGTGCGTGTGAGTGAACAATCTATGTTCATGCTGTAAGAAGCTTTATTTTGCCCTTGGCTTAAGAGTATGAGGAAGCAAAGAGGAGCATTAGGGGGAAGGGACCGAAGAGGAAGGGTAGATTAATTGATTATTGATTAATTATTGACTTATAGCTTGGCATAGTTGAAGCTTTGAAGCGAGTAAATAACTGGTCATTGCTACTTTATATAATGCATCTTGTTAATTCTGTAATACACTTAGGCACGTGCGGCTGAAACTACACACACACAATGATGAACTGATAGACAGGGAAAAGTCTGATTGAGCTGCGCTGAAGAGAACCCTTGCATTTTATACGAAGTACTTGGACTCTGTGTTAATTCATTTTATTCACTGTACCATAGCAGCTGTTGCACATAGGACCCCACCGCAACACGTACTTATGCATTCATGCCAGACATAAATCAAGTCTGGACCTTGGGAGGGAGCATTGGAGCGAGTGCAATTAATAAGTACAAATACTAAATTGCAAAGGGCCATTTATGGTTGTTATGTCTACATTGAGATGTCCTGTGCAAAGAACCTTTGAGCCTGGGATATATTTGTCATAACACCCGTACAATTGTATATATGAAAAGCTTCACGTCTGCGGGTGTTTCCACGAAAGCAGTCTTTCAATGTGCTCACTCCATATCTTGAACTACCTATGTCTACATCTCACCCATTTTCTCCAAAGCTCACTCCAATCTCTGTATCCGTCTCGTTGTCTTTTGTCAAACTCTGTCACTGTGCTTTCTCCATATCTCTCACAAACTTTCTCCATCTCGCACTTCTCTTTATTAGTCTGTTTCACTGAATTTTCTACGAGTTTCACTACGCTCTCCCAATCTCTCTCGCCCTGTTTCATCCATATCTTTGAAATCTTTTTCCATCTCACCAGCTGTTATATTTTAATTGCTTTTAATGCCCACTCTGTCTGTCTCGCTCCGTTTTCTCTATATCTCTTGTGGCACTTTTACCATTGAGCAGTAGAAATTTCTTCACATCTTCCCTTATCTCTCCTGATATTTCTTCATTTCTTCCCTTATCTTTATAACTGTCCTTTACTCTGCCTGCCACTCATATGACGTGGCTAATGAATAAATTGCCGGTAACAGTAACAGTAGTGCAGGGCAGCTCGGAGAAAGGTTTTAATTCTGTTACTGCTCATTCTCCATACTTTTGGCAACACATATAAGGAAATACAGGTTCCACCAACATACTTTGGTTACACTCACTTACACTCTCTAACCGCTGCAGCAGCGGTTCGAGAGTGTAATACTATTAGAGTATTAAGTCAAGAGACAAGCCAGTCATTCCAGGCCGGTTGTTCATCCGCAAAACTTACGAGGTTTTTGTTTATTTCTTCAGTGCAGTCCACGATCATAAATTAATTAGTAATTCACAGTTCCTCCTCCGTCTCCGCTTTACTTCCCCATACGCTCGAGCCAAGGGCAAACTAAAGTTTCCTACGGGAAGTACATAAGTTGTTTGAGAGCACACACTCACACCCACAAGCCAGAACCCGGCAGCACCGAAAGCACCTTCGCCCAGTGCATGTTGACGCTCTGCGTTATTAGTGGGAGCGAAAGCCCAGCACAGTCAGTTCGTCCCACAAAATCGCATATCACCTGGGATACTGTGCTGCTTATCATCACAATAGTCAAAGTATGGACAGTTTCTACACTGGAGTTCAATCATCCAAAGTAACGGGCTACATGGATGGGATCAATTTAATAAATTGTGGCACTGCAGCATCTCTGCTTTGAAGGTACGTGCAGTTCTCTGTGTCAGAAACCTATTTCAAAAACAAAGTTGCCTGACTTGATTTAATATAATAATTGTTCTTTTTCAAGGCTTCGGTTGTGTGGAGCACTTGCAATTCTTGGAAGGTTGAAGTAGTTCCGAATTATGTTCACTGTGGCTGATTGGATTATCCTGGAATTTAATAAGGTAAGAGCTGAATTTTATTGGATCTAGTTAAAATGTGAAACTGGGCGGATGGCTGATCTCTCGGCATGTCGTAGAAAATTAGAGCTGGCTTCGTCTGGGCATGTCATGGAAAAGTCAAGTCGGTAACCCTGAAACCTTAACCTTTAGATTTTCAAATAAAAGGAAGTTTTTGCCCGTTTCATTGTAAATTTATTGAATTTGTTTCGGATTTTCAGATAAATTTCCTCTACAACCTTCTGCACTAGGAGTATTTTGCATCGGAGCTGTCATTATCCTTGCTGATCCTTCAGAAGGCATGTCATTGGCTCACGGAGGAAAATTCTTCTCGCCGTCCTCATCATCACAATCTGCCAGTTACCTTTGAGTCTTTGTGAAGCAATCTAGCTGCAGAATAATATCAAGTTTGCAATTGTCTCTGGCCGATTGTGGAAACATAATGCTGTAGCCTTATCAGAGTAGACCATGGACTGATCAGAAGATCCATGTGCGTTGGAAACTTACGCGTATGATAACAATTATGAATATAAAAATTATAAGGCCCTCGTCAGCGTGCGAGATGACAGAGAGAGAGGTGACTTAAAATTGTGGAGAGAGTTTTGTATGCACAGGCATATCAAATTAAAACAGGACGATGAGGTATTGATTGGTGTGACCCGTACTAAAGAATGAGCGGTTATAGGTTTTATAGATGATCTAGTTAGATTTAAGCGGAGTAGTGACCAACAGAGTATCCGTTGATTTACGTGCTGCTGAATGACTTTTTAAAGCTTAATCGTTGTAGACAAAAATTGATTAGAAGGTCCACTTGAGTTGAAAAGTCACTCTTATAAATGAAACTTTTGAATATAAAATATTGAATACCCTTCTCAGGGTAAGGGTGTGCATTCGAGTAATATGTTAGTTTCGACTGTGATTTCAACACAAATCAATTGAACATTGTTGTTGAAACAAACTGCTTGTTCCTGACTGCATTGCGCTGTTATAAACCAATCGCACTTGCCCACCGTTGAGTAGTTGTGCATCTCTCAACGTCGTACCGATTTTTGCATAAAATGTGCTGCAGGGGCAGGGGTAAACCTATCTCTGAAACACCGTGTATATGAACTGGAGGGACAGCACGACTCCGCGGCACATCGTATAAAACTGGAGCCCTTGACTCGGGAAAACTGAGATGTCACTTGGCAAATGAATTGAAATAATTTCTGTTTGTTTTATTGCTGTATTTGTTATGTGCATTCATTCATGGAATTTTTCTCCGATTTTCAGCTTTCAGATACGTTCCCACTGATTACTTCTACAGCTACAGTAATGCTGCATCGTAACCGCGGGTTTTGAATTTGTCTATTACTAATTTTTTTGGAATTGTTTCATGCAGGAGCTTTTTGCTTGAATTTGACTTCGTTTGTTGTTGTGATCGGGATTGGAATGTCCGTGTGAGTTTGTATCATCTTGGTGGTTCGGGGACCGGAATTTGCCTTTGGACACTACCAGAAGTAGGGGCTGTCGGAATTATTTTAAAAAATTCATTTAATTAATCATTTAATTTACAATATTTCACAATTTTTTAAATTGATAATCGTTCATTGTATTTTTTTTTACTAATTAACTTACTCGTATGGATATTCATACATCCATTGGCCGTCGTTTGATTCCCAGCAGCTGCTCGCAGTCCCCGCTTGACGTTTTGATTTCTTACCATTGGACGACTAGAAAATAAACGAAATTTAAAGTAATCCAAAACTAAACGGTTCAAAATTGTTATTTTTAGAATTAAAGTTAACGCATTTAAACAAAATTAATTTAATTTAAATAAATTACATTTTCCATGTAGTCCCGTAGCAAGCATCTGCTCGTCCATTTGTCTTCCATAATCTTCGCAGCAGTATCGACAAATTCGGTCAGTAAGGTCACTAGTCCACTCAAAGTTCCCAGAGGAATTAAAATTGGCGAGTAAAGAATGTGGAACGGGCCTGGAATGAACTTGATGAAATATCCCGCTCCAAACAGCACTAAATCAGTCAGCCATAATAGCCACAGTCCGATAGAACAGCCTTTTAGCAAAGTTTTGACAAAACATTTGGAGAAGAATGCATCAAGGGTGTCCAAGATCTCTTGAAAAAGTTCCATCTCTACTGCTCCTTTTAATAAGTCCTTGCACTGGCACTGGAGACTATAGGAATGGAATGATTAAGAACATTCAAGTCATCTCATGCTTCAGGTGTGCCTCCTCACCTTCTTCTTCTCAGGACCTTATCATGAAAATTCAAATGATAATAGTTTTAATTCAAACTCTCCAGTTCATTCGCCTCCCGGACTCAGTAAGCTTTCTGAAGGACGTGGAGTTTGTATGGGCTTATCAGTCCAAGATTTGCATCCAATAGACATCTGAGTCACCCAATACCTTTACTCGCCCTTCCTTATCATCATCATTATTGTCCCAGTTGCCACATGGGAGCTGTAGTAGCACTCAATAAATATTATCACTGTTAATTTTTGTTAAACCTACGTACGTTATAGTTTCAGTTCCATCGGCTTTACTGCCGGCTTGGCTTGGGCTGCCCATAGCAGGCATTTAATGATAATATTGCCGGGAGTACCATTAGGAATCTTGCCTGAAATAATGACGGGAATATTGCCAGAAATGTTGCTGACGGATGGAAATGATAAAAAGACCAATTTTACTTTGCTCTTTTGTCCGTGATTAATTAAAAAGGATGAACGGCATATAGTGGGAGCTTTGCTTTTGATAGACGAAGTCGCTGCTGGAGGCTTAATAAACTGAACGACGGTGGATGCTGTAAATGATATAACAGATTTAAATGCTTTGAGGCTGGCAAAAGGTCAGAGAATATTTTATAAAAAGATTACTAAAATACTGCAAATTTTATTTATGAATAATTTTCAGGGATTTATTACATAAAAGAATGTGAATGGAAGGGACAGGACAGCGGTTGAGGCTAGTTCATGCCTGCATGAAAGACAGACCGAGTTGCGGCTGGTTGACTGTACCCTTGAGCTTAGTGCCAAATGGAATTTCCTACAACATCTTACATAAGTTGCTTCACTATTGCAGTCCATATGAGCAATCTCACACAAGCAAGAACCTGCTTGAAAAAAACTCAAATACGGGCCAAATGAGGGAGTTCCTTCACGTGAGTATTCAGGTCTCACCCTTTCAAAGCCTCCTCTTGGCTAAGTACTCGGTTCCGTGTTCCCCTTCCCATTGATAAAACATTTACACCGAATGAATGTGCCACGAGGCTCCTTTGAATTTGAACAAAATCAATTGACTCTTTCAAGTATGCTGGAACTTGCATGATGGCAGGCAACTCTGTCAGCCTACAATAAACAGCGGGCGTTAAAGCTCACATTTCTTCAGTTGATGTAGAAATTGAGTTCCCTTACATTGTCAATCTCCTGGATGACCGGGAGTGTCTTTGCTGCAACGTAGTCTGAGCAGGAGCTCTTCGGTTCAAGTTAATAAATTTGGCATTGCTCAATTTAAGTACATTTTGTAAACCTCTCGTTCATCCAGTCTGATCACGGCAGAGGGGGAAAAACAATAAAAATTCTGTCTTCCCAGACCCTTGATTGGGTGCTGTCGGGCATGAGTGAATAATAACTGGAGTCCAATGTGCAACAGCTCGCATTGTACAGGGAATCATATAACTTTACATCCAAGTTACTCGTATAGAATGCAAGGGCTCTCTCCATCATAACTCCATCAGACTTTCCCCTGTCAGTTCGTCATTATGTGTAGTTCCAGGGGCCGGTGTCTAGCAGTATTACAGGATGCATTATATAACAAAGTAACTATGAGTCATTTACTCGCTTCAAATACGTAGCTCTAAAGCTACAACCATGCTAAGCTTTACACCTTCCTTGTAAATAATGCACCCTTTCTACTCCACCTCCTCTTTACTTCCCCATAGGCTTGAGCGAAAGGCAAACTAAAGCTTCCTACAGGAAGGAAGTGCATGGGTTGCTCAACAGCACACACTCATAGCAGAAGCCAGAACCCGGCAGTACCGAAAACATTTCCGTCCAGTGCATGTTGACTCTCTGTGTTTAGTGAGAGCGAAAGCCCAGATCAGTCAGTTCCTCACAAAGTATCACATTCTACCTGGGATACTGTGGTGGTTATCACAATTGTCAAAGTGAGGACAGCTTCTACGCGGCAGATGACTCATCCGAAGTAATGGGCTACATGGGATATGGGATCAATCTAATAAATTCTGGTACTGCAACTCTGGCGATTATCGTCAAAACGACAGTCTTTACTATGAATGTACCTGGTACGTGCATTTCTCTTTGTGTCACAAATCTTTTTTATCCAACAAAGCAGCCCAATTATGTTCACTGGGGCTGATGGGATTATTCTTGAATTGAATAGGTGAGTGCTGAATATTTTTGGGTGAGATAAAAGAGTGAGTGTAGCTAATGAAAATTGGAGCCAGTGATGGCCCTGAAAACCTCTGAGCCTTTGGCTTTGCAAATGAATTAAAACTTTAGCTCAATTCATTGTTACATTTGTGTAATTCTACGTATATTCATTAAATTTGTTTCCGGTTTTCAGATACATTCCCAGTACTGCCTACTGCATTTCGAGTATTTTGCATCGGATCTAATCATCATCTTTGGTGATCCTTTAGGAGGCACGGTATTGGCTCACGGAGGATTTCTTCTCTCCACCCTCATCATCATGATCTGCGGGTTACCATAAAGTCATCGTGAAGAAATCTCGCTGCAGAATACCAATAACTTTACAGCCAACTCTGGCCGATTGTGAAAAAATAATGATTATTGGTCCCGTTTGAGCGGACTTTTGTAGTCCTATCATTAGAGTAGTCCATGTACTGATCAGAAGATTCATGTCTGCTGGAAACTGAAACTATCGCTAATAATAACAATTATACATATAAAAATATAATGCCCTCGTCGGCGTGCAAGATGGCAGAGAGGTTACTTGAAATGGAGCGCAATGGGAGTGGGAGCCATCCGCATCCTTAAGGCACTAAATAAAGTCGTCATTCATTCAAGTTACACCACAAGCTTAAATGAGGGACATATTAGGAGTTGTGGTTCAGTGCAAGAGCCCATTTCACGAACAAACTGGCTGGGATTTCAAAGATAAGCAAATTTAGTTAAAGACTCTAGTTGAATAAAGGTGAGCAGAGTAACCGTTGATTTACGTATATACTAACTTACGTGCTGCTCAAGGACTTTTTAAAAACTTATCGTAGTAGGCGATTGAATAATTAGAAGGTACACTTGAGTTGAGAACTCATTCTTAAAATTGAAAAAATTAATATAAAAAACTGAATGCCCTTTTGGGGGATCGGGAGGGAGGGCTGAAGATTGCATGGTCGCGTAGTCTGGTCTTTAAACGCAGATAAAGTGAACGACGTCTGCTCATTAGATAAACTTGTACACAGTTGGCAAGGAAAACTGAGGAAAGGACGGCCAAAGTAACCTCTAACATTGCTACTGTCATAAGAGGTTTGCCGTTGTTGTTGTCAGGGAGCTCCGTTGAATTATTTATATGGACGAGGAAATTTAAACTCTTGTTCTACTTTCGTGTCGTCTTTTTAGCACGACAACCATTTGGACAGCGATTTATCCATAAAACAGGGAAAAAGCGTTGTACTTACCTGTTAAAATATTCATTTCATCAGTCTGCGGAGGAAAGGTCAAGTTTAGAACTAAAATGCTGCAACGTATATAACAGTTGTGAAGCTTGTCACATTCTCCGAGATGCTGATCTTTACATTCTTTTTAAATTATACAGCTTTAGACTAGAATTTCTGTGTATTTTTATTAAAATCTAAACTAAACTAACTGCTTTGAGCAAAACACTCCTCAATAATTACTATCATTATTATTCAAATTCAACGTTACTGATTCAGTTCCATTGGCCTTACTGCCTGTTTGGCTGCTGTTGCCCTAAACAGGTCTTGAATGATAATATTGCCGGAAATATTTCCGGGAGTATCGCTGGAAATGTAGAGGGAAACATTGCCGGAAATGTTGCTAAAGGGTGGAAATGACAAAAAGACCCACTGCACTTTGCTTTTCTGCCCGTAATTAACTGGTAGAGACCGACATCACAGCGAGGGAGCTTTGTTTTGGATGGCACGAGTTGCTTTTGGAGACTTCATAAACGGAACGACGGTGATTGATAAGGACAAGAGTGAGATGTAAACGCCGTGAGGCTGACAAAAGTTCAGAGAATATTTTATAGAAAGGTTACAAAAATACTGCAAATTTTTAATTCAATAATTTGCAGGAATTTGAGACATTGAAGAATGCGAATGGAAGTCGGCGGTTGAGGCTTGAGGCTGATTCACGGCGGCATGAAAGAGAGACCGAGTTGCAGCTGATTTTTCTGGACTGTACTCTTATGCTTAGTTAGTGCCACATGGAATTTCCTACAAAATCTAACAGAAGTTGTTAGCCTGCTTGAAAAAAACTCAATAAAGGGCCTAACAAGGGAGTCGGTTCACGTGAGGATAGATTGCTGGTGCTGGAAGGGGAATGAGTGGGGCATACACATTCGTGTCTCACGCTTTGAAACCCGTCCTTTGGATATGTTGGCTTCCATGTTCCCCTTCCCATTTACAATCATGTCCGTCTAATGAACGTGCCACGAGAATCCTGTGCACAATATTGATTGCCTCTCTCAAGTAAACTGGACTTTGTATAACAAAGTCCTGACGAGTCATTTACTCTCTTCAATGCTACAACCATACCACACCAAGGCGTGTTCTTTGTAATGAATGCACCCTTTCTTATCGGTACCTTCCCCTCCGTTTCCTGTTCACTTCCCATACACCTGAGCCAAGAGCAAACTAAAGTTTCCTACAGCATGTCCATAAGTTGTTCAACACCACACACTCACAAGCAGAAGCCAGAGCCCGGCAGTACCGAAATTACTTTCGTCCAGTGCATGTTGACTCTCTCCGTGTTTAGTGAGAGCCCAGCTCATTCAGTTCCTCACACAGAGCCGCATTCCACCTGGGACACTATGCTGGTTATCACAATAGTCAAATTGTGGAAAGTTTCTACGCGGGAGTTTTACTCATCCGAAGTAACGGCATGCAAGGGATGGATTGAATAAGTTCTGGCACTGCACTGTGGCTCAGGTACGTTTCACCTTCTCCATTTCACCGTCTACACTTCACCGTCGACCATTACACCTTCTGACATTTGACCTTTTGGACAAACCACCTTCTGGGAAATACACCTTCGGACATTACACCGTCTACCATTACACCTTCCGCCATTACACCTTCCACCATTTCACCTTCTCTTTACAGATTACGCAACAGTACATTGCACAATTACTTACATTAAATCCTGAAAAAAATACGAACATTCTGTTAGTCATTAAAATGACATAACGTCCACTGTCTGGCAGACTTGTCCAGCATGTTTCCAGGAGACCTGTCCAGCATGTTTCCAAGAGACTTGTCCAGCATATTTCCAGGAGACTTGTCCAGCATGCTTCCAGGAGGCTTGTCCAGCATGTTTCCAGGAGGCTTGTCCAGCATGTTTCCAGGAGGCTTGTCCAGCATGTTTTCAGGAGGCTTGTCCAGCATGTTTCCAGGAGACTTGTCCAGCATGTTTCCAGGAGGCTTGTCCAGCATGTTTCCAGGAGGCTTGTCCAGCATGTTTCCAGGAGGCTTGTCCAGCATGTTTCCAGGAGGCTTGTCCAGCATGTTTCCAGGAG
>JAQIWI010001952.1:0-14043 GCA_034698825.1 Deuterosminthurus bicinctus
CCGGATTGACTGACCGACAAGAACAATGGTGGACATGGACATTGCCATCACAACTGCAATTTCAGTTACCATTACTACTGCTGTTTTTGGAGCAATACTCTGGCAACGCCAGAAACAGCGGAATGATCCGACAGCTCAGCCGACCAAGTGGGTGCGGGTGGGAACCGTAGCGAACTTGGTTTTGTACCCTGTGAAGTCAATCACTGGAATTTATGTGGATTCTGCCATCGCCACACCATTGGGATTGCAAGGGCGGAGAGGTATGGCCTTAATAGTCTTAACTTTTCCGTAGTCCCGTTTCTGAGAAGTCTGTCTTGGGTTTCTTTCAGGATCTAGAGCTTTCCGGGATCGTATTTTCTTGCTTATCGATGCAAAAGGAAAGGAAGTAGCGCAAAATAGGATACCAGATATGATCCGGATAAGTGTGTCCGTATCGGAACGAGATGAGGTGACGCTGAGTGCTCCCGACACTGATCCAGTTTCCTTTACCATGCCCGAGAATACAGCGTGTACACGCAGAATTTGCCAGTATGCCTTTTAGTACATCTGTCAGTCATACCAAGTGCTATACAGGAAATAAATGGACGTTTGTTGATAGCATTGGGACGGATAAGAACTTACCGTGCTTGGACTGCGGCGAGGATGTGGGAAAATGGTTTCAGAAAGTTCTCGGTAAGGATGGACTCCGACTTGTCTGTCATGTTGAGGATCTGACGAAGGAAAGCAGGGAGATTACCAAGGATCAGAGTGCTTATTCGACCTTTGAAAAATCCGATATTGTAAGCTTACTAGGTATCCATACATATAGTAAAATAAATTTTATCTCTAATTTCCCTTGGCTTGTATCATTGCAGGGGGTGTTCCAAAATGAAACTGCTTTCTTGCTCCTTGCTGAAGAATCCATTGCAGATCTGAACGCGAGGTTGGACACTCCTGTAACGCACAAGAACTTCCGACCTACAGTCATAATCAAGGATATTATGGAACCTTTTGGTGAATTGCGATGGAGCTATATCAAGTTTGGTGAGGGCGATGATGGTCCAATTTTAAAAACCGGCCGACCCTGCGATAGGTAAAATGAATAAACTCCTATGCATAATCCATTAATCTTCAATAGAGGTCAAACACAGACTCATTTCAAAATCTCACAGATGTCCAATCATCACCAATAATCCGTCTACTGGGGTAATGGACCGAACGCGAGAAGTTTTAAAAACTCTTCAAAAGTACGCACATGATGCTAATTTAACTTGCTGAAGGTTTAAAAAATGTAAAGATCAGAATGACAATATCTCAATAATTTCGATTGACTTTACAGGATGGAGACCGACATGGGCTACGAGCAGGCAAACAATTTAATGGCAAATAAGGCTGTTATGGGACTTCGTATGGGACTTTATGGGAACACACAAGGAACCCTCCGAGTCGGGGATCCCGTTTACACAGCCATCCTATGATTCCTCCAATGCATGTACTTGCCCGAAAGATCCGTGGTTATGGATTTAATTAAATAGTCGGAATGTAATCGATGAGATAAGGATTTCATGATCTCAGCTTGGCATAAATCAATACAACGTTCAACTTGTCTTGTCTGTCGGAATCCCAGATAAACTTTCAAAGGTCCAAAAAGAGCTTACGAAACTTCTCCAGCATAATCCTGTTGAGAGAGAATTGGATAACATGTTTCAGTTCGTTAAGAGCGGAAGGTAAAGTCATCGGGAATTATATAGCTCACGCTGAAATTTACATCAAGCCCCGCCATGGTCAGTGGTCATTGGATACGGAAGTTGGATAGCAAGGAACTAAACGTAATTTATTATCCTTGTACTACAGCTACATAGGCTCAATCATTTCCTGTCCGTTTTCAACCGTATAAAGTTGAATTGGCTTGCAGCCTGAATTAGATTCGTGCTGCTCCAGTTTAAGTTGGCGCAAAGAGGAAGTATCCGGAGGTGCTGTGGGCTATTAAGAAACAGAGAGGCTTAGCAAGAGTATTCACAGTAAAAGCGAAGAGGACTCGTCCTCCACTCACTTTCCTATACGCGTCGCAGTGATGGTAGTGGTGTGCACTTTGGCTCCCGCTTTTCGTGTTGGTGTTAGTCTTGCGGCTCCCGTTAGCATGTCTTTGTACATTGCATCCTTGGACTACCCAGTTATGCTCTAACGGAGTAGTAAATGCGTTATAGGTGGCTTACATAGCACACGATGGTTATATACTCTTTGCTATGAATCCGAGCCTCCACCTCCTCCACATCTCCTCCAGCAGCAGCAGCATCCCTGCATCTTTTTTCTGTTTGACTCTGCATCATACTCCTGCTTGCTCCTACTCTCTTTCTCTCTCTCTCACTCTCTAGCTCTATTCAATCCGTTGCGGGGATTCGGTTCCGTCGTGTCCGGACTCTTCTGCTCCTCCTGGAAGTTTCTCATATAAAGAAGGAAGCTGGTCCAGGGGAAGAGATTCATTCTGCATTCAATGCCATCCGCGGCAGGTCTTTGTACATTCCTTTAACACTCTCTCTTCTCTCACTCTCTACAGCATCCTCAAGTCCTTTGACACGTTTACCTCGCTCTCTTTCCCCTTCAGTTCCTGACTTTTTTCCCTCACTTTCCCTTGTTGAGCCAGTGCAACTTGAAGGACGACGACGCCAGTCTTCAACTTTGTAGTGTTTGACCCCATGGCATTTTCACAAACTTTTATTGTTTCTTACCCAGCCCATCTGAGCACATCATGTGAAGTCAAGTGAAGAGAGGGAATTGAAGCCTCTAGCTCTTGGTGAAAATGTGTGCATGTGTTAACGCTTGCTGTCTCTTCAGTGTATAAACCTATTTTAAATGTATTCTCCTGTACGTAACTAGAGGCTAAGCGTATTAATTACCACGAAGTATTATTGTCTTCAGTGTCAGTGATATTGTTTATGCTAGCTTGAGTTCACTTTATTACGACTGTAATATTAATAATAAAGAGAGGAAAGTGAGCAAAACTTTGGTAGGATTCAACAAGTTTACTCGGATGACAAGCTTGTGCACCTTTGCGGACTTAAAGCTTCTCACATGTTATTAAAACCTTGAAACCGGAACGTGTTTACTTCTCTGTACTGGTTCTTTGACTGACTCACGTAATGTGTGGTGGTGGTGGTGGCGGTACGAGAGCCAAAAGGTGCTATTAAAAATAGATTGTGTCAAGTGCGTTTCCACTATAGGAATGATGAAATTTGTCTGAAAATATTGAGATTTCCACTCCATTTCAAGCCGCTCTATGGTCAGTGCAATGGAAGAATTTGAGTGAGCTGGTAATTTTCCTTGGAGTAGGCATAGTAATAATCTTAATATTAGTAATGATGAAGACGCTGAAAGTCTCAGTTGCTCGTGTCAATTTACTTTGGCCTGTGTGTAATTGAGGCATATCTCCGAGTGCTTGTGTCTGGGTGGAGAACATTTAGAACAGGATGGATTTGTGCCAAAATCATCATCATCATTCCCGTCGGGCGCCAATCGAGCTCTCCTACATGACTATACTCCTGTTCACAGCCGCATTCGTCTTAGCTAGTACAGGAGGAACTCCAGCGGGTTCTATTTTGTATAACAATAACAGGACCAATAACGAGAAATTTGATATTAATTACGACGTGGCGACCGGAGCTCCGCAGGCTTCATCCTCACGAAGAGCTCAACGGGATTCGTTGAGAAGTTTAGCTCTTGCATCCGGAAGAGCTCAGAATAATAGCAATGAAAATAGGAAGCGGAATTTCGGTACCATTATCCGAACGGCATCCGCAGCTGCTTTGGTTGCTGCTGAGCCCTCTCAAATTCCAGGTAGATCCTGTGACTTTGAGCAAAGTTGTGACTGGAAATGGGAGGGTGGGAAGAAGAGTGGAGTTGGTTTTCAAGTCACCACAGCTGGGGAGATTCAACAGAAACTAGAAGCCGACTCGACGGGTAAAATTGCCGGGCCCATTACGGATGCTGGGAACGGTACGAAGGGTGAGTGTCTGTGTGTTTTGCTACATTTTCCCTGCCCGTCTTTCACATTGGATTCCATTACAGTAGTGTTGAGCTTCAAAAGCTTTGGCTTTGATGAGCTTGTTTACCTTGCATGGTGACTTGATGGCTTCTTCAGCACCTGAAACTTTGATGGGATGAGGCGCGAGGCAAAGTGCACAATAGAGCGAGCGAGGCTCTTTTTCATCATATTATGATAGCATTCTCGTCGTCGTTGTCACCGTTGTGTGAAGCACATGCTTCGCATCATTTCTCCCTTTTCCATTGAAACCACAAGGAGTGATACTGTGGAAGTACATTACACGGAGTGAAACTCAATATTCACGCTTTTATGATCACCATGAGATGCAATGGGAGCCTGATGCATCATTATGGTCTACTTGTGAGCCATTGATATGCAAGGGAGACAGGTCGTTTGGGAAGACCATGATCGGATTCTTATTTGAGAGAGCGCAAATAGGATTTGTGGCTGATCACCTGAAGCCTCTAGACTATAGACGACCATCCGCCAAGCGCTTTTACAAGGACGCCACACTTCATAGATATACAATCCCTATAATGTAGTGTCTGGATATGTGTCAAAGCTGTTGAGTTTTCTCACTCATTTTCATGCGGAAATAAGATTTGTATGCTTGAGTACAAGTGGAAAGATTAGGACTCCTCTTAAGCCTGCCAGGACAAAACTGGAGAAAGAAAGAGATAGTCAGAGGGTGGAGACAAGAGAGGAGTGAGGAAAGGAAGCTTGTCGAAATAAAGAGAAAGAGATAGTGAAGAAGCTGTTTTCACTTGGGATGTTTCCTCATCTTAATTCATGTGTACATTTCCAAGTGTGTGCATGTGTTTGTCACGGCGGGAAAATGCGGCTGAAAGTGGTGGCTTGTTGTATCCATAGAGCCATGACTACATCTATAGTTAACTGAATAAAATTGGATACATAAGATTTTCATACATTCTCCTCGTACACCCCACGTACGTGGGGAGTACGCAAATGCTTGAAACATAGGAACGCAAGCTAGTTGTGGAACCATAGGACTATTTAATATCCCGAAATAGCCTGCTTATGCATCAGAAAGTCATTGCCAAAACTTTTCGTATAGTAGTGTGCTTCGCAGCTTTTTCATTTAAAAAGTGCTTGAGATGTAAAGACATTAGTATAGCGGAATGCAGGTTCGCCTCATCATCCTCATTGCGCAATTCAAGCTCGTGGCGCCTGCAGGTCACGCAATTGCTGACGTTTTCGCTTGGAGTAGAACCATAATAAAACCTATTCACCCACGCATTCCCAACGCCTTTCTGCAAAATGGAACATCAAAGTTAAACTGGTGGCTTTAGCCTGGCCGTCAAAATCGTTTGCATAGCCGTGGGCGAAATGGAAACAATAATATTATTTCAACTAGTTTACACAATAGTCAGCTGTATGTCCGTTTTTGGTTCAATCATGTGGCAGCATCCACGCATAAATAGTTTAGACTGAGTAGGTTAAATCTGTTTATCGTGGTGAATGGGATGTGTTAACATGTTCTGTATCTGTATATCTCCCGGAGTCAGTTGCACAATGTCAGATGAAGTTAGTTACCCCACAAAGAGAGTAGAGATAGTGAGTGAGTGTATGGAAACATGATTAACTCGCCGGACGAGGATGTTATGATGCTGTCGGTCTTTCGCACTCGTAAAATCCACCTTCCTACGACTAGGCAAGGGGATAGTCTTGGAGCTTGTCAAGTGTAAAGAACAAAGCGCTTCTCTCAGTTGTGACACCTTGCTTCCTTCCAGCTACACTCTAAGAATAATAAACATATAGGGAAGCGAAAGAGAGAGAGAGAGAGAAATCATGTTCTATTATTCTGGCTCATGGCCAGCTGTGTGTAGTCGAAACTGCAAGACCCAATTTCCTATAACAACACACTACTGCTAACTGTAAAGTAGCTGGGCTAGATTAAAGTTTTATCCCGGTTTGCCTATTCAATTTCATATAGCAGTTTTCTCTCCTTGTTTACAACTTTTTCTCCTCTGGAATTGGAAACGGAGAGGGAATATGAGTTACACTGAGGAACAATTTGTTGTTGTTACTTGGAGGCAAACGCTGTGGGGATGAGTCCTCCGTCTGCAAAAGCCTTAATAATGTCATGTGTGTATGTGAAATGAAGGATCTCACAGGATTATGTCATTTTATGTGATGTGACCTGCTGAAGCAAGACGTAGTAAGTAAGTAGTATCGGTGTTCGTAATATCCTTGGAATTCCCCCTAACGACTTGAAACGTTAAACTGGCTTTTAAGGGAAACTTTGCGCTCAGTACTACAAATCCTGTTGAAAAGTATAGCACAAGTGTGTGGTTCCCTACCATGGGATGAAAGTAGGCTGTTTTTGAGGGTTCAAACTGGGAATGTCCTTGTAAATGACAGGACATAGATATGTGATGCGAAAGAAACCAGTGACAGAAAGTCTGTGGACGGTAGAGTGAAAGAGCGTATAGGATTCAAAGTTGAGGGATGGTGCACTAACAGAAGAGGAGAGAGAGAGAGAGAGAGAAAAGAGAACGAAGAGGAAATCGATTTTTCCACTTCTCCCCAAACATGCAGAGAAGGCTTGAAGTAATTTTGTTTGATTTGTGCTAGGACTTGGAAGATCTGTCCGTGTAGCTAAAGTTTAGCATAGCTGGCGGGGGGACGACTTTGGAAATTCTTCCATATCAGTCGCCCTAGGAATCTTGTCATGTTCGGTAGCGAAGTCACAAAAATGTGTCCCTTTTCTTGTTATTTTCTTTAGTTCAGACTTGAATTACTTCCGTCTCGCCTTCGCTCGATGTTATAGCCGATAGATTTACTAGTGCTGGTGTGAGTTTGTGGATTTAGGTTTAAAACTATAATGACAACAACGTTTTGTTTAATCAGTCTTTAGATCAGCCAGTCAATAGCTCATGAGGACAGACCAAATACAGACACACGGCTTAAAAATGGTTATGCCCAAGTGGAGGTGTAACCATAGGTAATAGAGCATCAGATAGAACAAGAGATTATCGTACTTATATAGCTTATGAGTGGTGACGACATAGGAGCTTTCACCTCTTTTACTCTGCGTCTTCATACTTTTCAATTGTACGAAAGCTCACCTTCTTCTCCTCCTCTTTCCCGGCCTCTTCAACCGCCCACTACTACCATAAGTTTTATGTGTGTGTAGCAGATAGCAGATTCCTTCTTCATGTTTTCTTTATCCTTCCATGTCCTTCCTTCCTATTAATACGACACAACCAGCACTTTGGCTAATAACGTCCACTCTCGACGTCTCGACTAGAATTGCATTTATGTTCAGTGGTCCAGTAGGGGACAGAAGAAACATAGAAGGAGCCTGAACAGTCTGTATAGACAGACAGTCGGAGCGTAATAGTATTTAATGGGACCAGACAGTGCTGAGATGGAGTTTATTCAGTTGGATTCACAGTTGTATCTGGTTGGGATTTTTAGGATGAAATAATAAAGGCAGAGAAAAGAAGAAGAAACATCTTGCCCGCGGGTCTATAGTATCCTTATACCTGTTGTCAATTAGACGTAAGTGGGCCCAGAGGTAGGAGATGTGAGATGACGTCTCAGCCTTAATGCATTCCTTCATGTTCTCCTGTTCTCGTTTCTTCTCACTTAAGGTCTTATAGAAAGAGCTGCGATCACTTCAATGTCTTGGTACATGTACACGGAGAAAGCAATTCAGCAGTGACGTCAGTTTCCTCCACTCTTCTGTTCAAGGTGAAGGAAAACAGTAGTCCCTTGAGAAAGATATAGCAGAAGCGCTGCGAGATGACATAAAATTGTATTAGAATTGTGTTTAATATGTGTGACCGAAGGAATTGTTCATTACTTAACTGTACCAAAGCTGTGTGAGTGCATATGTCCTCATCACACCCTTTGGACGCCTAGCATCCTGACAATAGTGAATTGTTTAGCTCGGCAGTTTCCTTTTACGTGATCAAGTCTTTCATATGGAAGAAAACTGGTATGTTTAGTTGTGAACGCAGGGATTCCTATGACATTATAGCTGTGGGGAAAGATGGTAAAAATGTTCTCGTAATATTATTGTTATTAACATTCAAGAGAAGTCACAATACTACGTAGTCTTTCTGTCTGTCTGCAAAGCAAGCTGATGCAGCTTCTTCGTAAATACTGCAGTGAAAAGATAGACGAGGAAACAATAGAGCTTCAGAGCTTTTCTTTCTCTCTCCCACTCCCATTCCTCTTCGTAATGTATACATATCCAGGATTTCCATCAATGTCAGTCTCTCTGGCTCTCCGGTTTTCAACAAAAGCCGTGTTCATTTCAGTGGGCATTCTCCTTCTTATTTACTCTTGTGTAATAGCACTGCTTGGTTTATGGAAGCCAGGTCATAATGAGAAGAGAAACGTTGGTGTAATTCATTCTCTATAACCTTTTGTAGTACATTCTCGTTTGTATTTCCCATACAAAGCATCATTATTCAGTAGATGAAGTACTCAAATAGGTACCGCGTCATCCTGTATTTGTTGTATCTGGAATTGGAACAAGACGTAGAGTGAGACTATAATACATCACATACTTTTATATATACATATATATGTGTTTTGTGTGTATATGTGTAATCATCGAGGTAGTGGAACAACCATTCATGTTAATTTCTAGTATAACTCACATGAACTCCACAGTTCCCATCAATAGTCACAAGGGAAATTGAAGGGGAAAGGTCATCGAAGCAAAATTTGCATCATAGCGGCCTGTCTGGGTTACTTGGCCGTATTTTACTCCGGTTACTCCAATCTTATATCAACTCGTCCAGCCAAAGCTGTGAATGGCAGGTAGCTCGGGATAAATATGGGGGGCATCTCATTGCAATGAAGATGCAAACGTACTGCGAAGCTGCTCCAAAGGCAATAGTTATAGCCAGGCAGGTTGCTGGTACTTGTTTTAAACACGCTAAATCCTGCCACTAGCCCGGCTGGTAGCCTAGTTGGGAAGATGCTTCTGCTGTGGATGATAGTGCTACAGTGTGGTGGAGGAGCGTGGGAAAAGTTTCTTAAGACCAGGTTTAACTTTTGACGAGAGAAAGAGACGGAGAGAGAGAGGAAGAGATCGATACGGAGAAAAGTTTCTTATCCTTTCTTATCAACTCTCCTTCTTTCTCCCTACTTCCTCTTTGTTTGCTTTACGAAAACGGCGTATAGGGATGCACGGAGAGGAGGAATTTGCAGCTTGGCCACACATCTGAAGCAATAGAGTTGCAATGAGAAGAGGGAAAATAAGGTGTATGTGTCAGCATTTCGGCTCCTACTTGCAATTTAGTCTCATAACAGTCTATTCTTAAACTCAGCTCGCTGAACAAGATGAGTAGGAGGAGGGAAAATGAGCAGGCACACATGTTTTCATACAAATGTAAACAGAAGGGAGCTGCGTGTGTAGGTGTGAATAGAAGTGTGTCAGTTGTTGTGTAAGGGAGTTTATTCTTGTTGTCATCTCGACACTAACAAAAGTGTATGTTGGAGAAAGCGGGAAGGAAAGGTAGTTAATTGGCTAAGTTATGAACAGGAAGGAGTCTTAACATGCTCAGGCAGTGAATGAGCTTGTAAGAAAGTTAGAGGCAAGCTTGTAGTGAGTCTTTTGAGAAAGTGAGGATCATTATTACACAGCTCTTTCACCACTACAAAGCACCTTTAAGTCAGTTCAACTGATTAGCCTATTAAAGTGAGCAAGTTTCAAGATGAAGCCATAATGGGCTCTGTGTGTGATACTGGTCAAGCTTGCAGGTCTTAGAGGAATGTGCCTACGGCGAGCTATTAGTCCGTCCATTGTTTGCCCAGTTGTTTTCTATAGTTGCTGTAAAATTCACACTCCTTCAAATCATCTCATGAAATTGATCGTTTGCATTAATTGGAGAACTTTTTGGAGCATTGAAAAGCTTGTCATATGATCATCATAATTGTCCCAGCAATTGTGCATAATGAGATCGATTCAAGCACATGTTATTCTACTGCAGGAATTACAACGGAAGGTTTGTACATAAAGAACACTATGAAGCGCAGGTCTTTTCTCATTATCTTACCCATACATATCAATCTAATGATCTTTCAAGTAGTTGGGATTTAATTTCAATAATTCAAAAGGGTCATACGAGACGCAGAGAGGAAGCGAGATATAAAGTTGCTTGGCAGAGCTAAATGGCCTCATCCCCAGTAAAAGGCATGGAGGGAGCTTTAGGGAAAGTTGGCTGGACAAATTAAGATAAAGTGTCGGCTTGTCATGTCTCTTAGCGACTCTTTCCGTATGTGTGTGTTGGATGTGTGGATGGGTGCGTGTGTGGCTGATTGCAGAACTGCTACTACATCGTCTTTACAACAAAGTTTTTGACTCCATATCCTTTCTCCGCTGCTATGTACAAGGCAATAATAATGGCTAAAGTTTCACAGCACCGATTCTTTTGTGTCTGTATATCGTATGTAATAGCTTCGCTTTTTTCGTGTAATCCCTACCGCTCTTCGACCCGCTTATCGTATCAGAAAGGCTCATACGAAGCGTAGCTAAAAATTGATGAAGATGGAACGTTCTTTTTTCCCTTTCTTCTGCTCAAACAAATGATATCTTAGTTCTGCTCAAGATCAATACACGGAGATTAAAACAGTCCAAGTGAGATCTTGGAAGAATCCCTCTGAAATCTACAGTATTCGATTCGGAGAGGAATTACTCTGTGAACAATAATAGTGCTTCAGCTTAAACTTCCTGTGTGCCTACATGATCTCACTGTGAATTTTTTTTATCAAAGAGCGAGTTTTTGTAATGAATTGAGGTCTATTAGACGCACAATCTTGGCCTGAAAACAATATAACGAGACACCACGGACTGTAATTTAGGCTAAAATTTTGTTTATGAAGTACAATCTGCTAAATAGACAGACTATAAAAATAATATCAAAAGGACAGAACGGCAAACGGTGAATTTGAATTTTAACAACGTCTTAAGATCCTTGATCACCGTCAACGTCAGTCATCATGGTCTCCATCGTACATGCCATTTCAAATTGTCAAGTTTTATCATGGCCATATCATTCAGAGTGAATTCAAATGTGAAAAGTTAGACAAAAGGAAGCTGGAAGAAGCGACGAGTTAAAAGAAATCATTTTATTCCCTTGTGAGGTCTGTTTTGGAAGAGGCCTGTATGTGCAGTTGACGTGACGACGATGAGTAGTAGGGTGGAAATGGAACGGGAGCCTTCGTGCTTCCTCTTCTGCCTCCACGTCACAATTTCTTTGACGTCTAAAATTCACTTTTCCTTGTCCTCAAGAGTTGTATAGCACATGAAAGGAATTCACTTCTCTGCTCATCTCCAATCTGCTTGTGCGGTTGGGATAAAGGAGAGAGAGAAATTTTCTCCAGATTTCTATGCTGTCGTCGAAAGTAGTCAGACACCATTGCTTGTTGGGAGGCGTTAAAGGGGTGAATTTAAGCGGAAAAACAGTCTGTAGTACAAACTTACAGATTAAGCGTTTATAAAATAGAGTTAAGAAGTCTTTTGATGTGCAGGACAAGACAAGGTTCACAATTAAAGTACTAAGATGGATGACAAATTGGAAATGCGGACTGGATAAATTTAGCGAAAGGTGGTAATTAAGATTCACTTCATGCTATCATGGACTCTGCTTGACAATCTTGGGCCTATCGACATGTAAAAAATCATTTCAAGAAATAGGCCATGTGATACCTTAAAAAGACCCCGCAGACACACACAGCGTTTACCAAAGAAAATATGAAAATCAATGTCAAGTCGAGATAAGATGTAACAGGAGAGCTCCGATTTTATTGTTGAATTGAGAGAAATTTTAGTGGGATTAATGGTAAACTTTAGAGTAAATTACATCCCTTCTTGGCCCGTCATTGCATTCGCATAACAATTATTCATTTCTGCCTTTTCGTTTGAACCCAGAGACGGGTAGTTTCCGGTGATTCAACAGCCCTGCAGATTCTTGGGTTTACTTTGTACAGAAATGACTTGAGTTACACTGCGGCCTCACTATATATTCCTTTTGGCTCAGCTATGGCCTACATAAATTGTAAATAGATTTGAATGGCTTTCTACTGTGCATGCACCCTGAAAGTTTCA
This sequence comes from Deuterosminthurus bicinctus, assembly GCA_034698825.1. Classification (NCBI taxonomy): domain Eukaryota; kingdom Metazoa; phylum Arthropoda; class Collembola; order Symphypleona; family Bourletiellidae; genus Deuterosminthurus; species Deuterosminthurus bicinctus. The sequence continues at coordinate 12,111 of JAQIWI010001952.1, forward strand.
GGAAGGACAAAAGAATACTAGTGTAAAATGGATATGGATCAGTGAGAGTAGTTGTGGTATCTTGAAGTACAAACTTGAGAGCGAATAGCTCAAGGGAATGGAGCAGGTTCCATTAAACTGTCACCGGCCAAGTTGGACGAAGAGGAAGTGGATAGAGATTTCTCTATGCAAAAAATTGGTGAAGAACATAAAACTTTCATAGAAGAGGACAGCAGAGGTGAAATGAATGCGACATGTCGGAAGTTGAGTAACTACAACTGCGAGAGGGAGAGAGGCAACAAGATACTTTCTCGCTTCAGCCACATTTACTAATTCCTTTCCATCCTATCGCATTTTTGCTATTATACTTATGTCCTTTTTACGCTGAGAAAGACAGACAGAAGGCTTCGCCAGAGAAAAGTTTTTCAAGTTATTCACTGACGTCGTTGTTGCCAATGTCGCCCCAACGCCATTGCTTCAAGTACCCTGTCAACTTTTACTACTGGGCAGTAACTTTGCCTTATCACAGGATTGAAAGCTCTCTCCCTCTGTCTCTCTCTCTCAGCTTAATTAAGTTAGCAAACGTTGCATAGTAGCAGTATGGTAACTCACTTTTCGTCGTCATCCTGTGATCCAAGCGCGGATAAAACATGTGCCGCACTAACTTTTAGAACAATTAGCAATTTATGGCTCAAACTATCCCCGCTATACCTTTGCGCATTCATTGTGTGTCTATGGCTGTAAATAATGCATGGGAGAGTCTACGGCTCTTTCAATCAGTGTAATTGGCATATTGTTCAAAATAATGAAACAGGATTTGTGTTAGTTGAAAATGGAGGAGCGAAGGGATTTCATATAGTTTGTAATTGCTTTTGCTTGCTATGTAGTACGTAATTCTTGCGACTGATGGAGAGCAATTATGCGGAAACAAATGAGCTGGTAGATGTGGTCGTAATTTGTCCCCGTTCCACGTTATGCTGAGATCTCTGCAATTAATTATTATGACTGTGGAACATGAAATCTAAGAGAACTTGATGACTAAGTCTTGCCCTTTTTCTTTGTCTCGCAGGGAAATTTCTCTTTCTCGCCTTCGACAGAAGGGTAAATCAATCAGCTGTCTACCACGTTACGAGTCCCTGGTTCCTCCAGACTGAGGACACGTGCTATCTTGAGGTTCGAGTCCAGCTGTATAACATGGAAAATGGCACTATCAAGCTTCTTCTTACCCATCAAAACCACACAGTGTACGAGCCACTAAAGCAGCTCACACATCGGAAGAACAGGTGAGATCGTTATGGGATTTCAGAGCGCAAAGTATTTTAAGTTCTCTGTATATGAACGCTCCTTTTTCTCAAAGAAGTAATTACGACAGGTGTTGCAGGAAGATTTCATATAGAGATGGATGGAGTCAGTGAGTTTATGAGCAAAGTTAGGAAGAGGCTGTTAGGCGAGCAAATGAATTTCAGTAGCTATTTTGATGACGCAAAGAGAACACACAAAGTGAGTAGAGAGGCCTAGCACAAGCTACTTTGCCATCGAGTGTATACTGACAGAGTAAATTCAGTGAAGGGAAGAATGCTCTCTAGGGAAACAGTAGTGCTAATGTCCATCCGGAAAGGACGAGGGAGAAGTTGGCTCTGGTAGTGCTGTTGCGTGAAAAAACGGCGACAGAAAGTGCCGTTGTCAGGAAAATTATCGTGTTAAATGGGATGGAAAGTGAAAGGCATATATGAAGACATTGATGATTATAGCAAGAGAATAGGGACTAGACATGTTTAGCCTCAGGTTTGTAGGTGTATCAAGCGTATAGAACTTAGTTCCAGCTCTTTCTCACTGGACGGAAGGAGAAAAAGGATTAACAACCTGCAGCGAATGGTATACTCTCAATAGTCACTACTACCGTCGTTACGTATCCCGCACTCAAGTATTCTACGTGATGCTACGGCAAGCAGTC
>JAQIWI010001953.1:0-14034 GCA_034698825.1 Deuterosminthurus bicinctus
AGAATTAATCTTTCTATTAATTCGCTCCTTGTGAGTAGAATGAGAAGCGAAGGAAATGCTGATTTTTCCCTTCTGTATACAGAAATGAATGCACACACACACGTCGATACTTCCGATGCATGGGACAAACGTGAGTATTCGAAGAAAGGAGGGGTGCGAATGCGAGTTACATGAAAGTGCGGCACTCTCTTATTTCTCGCTAGAACCTGTGAAATGAACTCGGTTTATAGTGTGAAAGAGTATGAGAGAAAATACTTCACGTCGCAGTCCGCACTTTTTTTTATTTCGTGGCCCATTTGTGCAGGCTGGAGAAGAGCACGAGGGTGTGAAAGTTGATAATTTGAATTCACCCGATGACTCTTAATTAGAGGAGGCTAATTTTTTCCAACCATTCTTAAGTCCCGGTTAATTAAAATCTACTGCAAAACGGAGAAATTGGTGACGATCTTGGTGTGAAAGGAGCTTTTATATAATGCGACACAGCGTAATATTATTGCACGCTGTTTCTCAGCTGTACAGAAAGGCATGTCGTGTCTTGGTCGTCATAACACAAACTGAGTGCCGGAGACGGTTTCTTCAAAGGGAATTTTTTCTATGCAAATAGACGCATGAGACCGTTGATTTCCATTCCACTTGCAAGACTTGTCTTGACCCGCTCACTCCTCATACTTTCATTAATGAGTTCTCTTCTGTCTTAATGAATGACTTGCAAATTGTACTTGTTCCTCGCCGATCCAGGCATACTCATCACATTGCATATTTTTGTGTATAGCGGGTTGCTGCATGTGGGCACCACAGACAAATAGCTGTAGCTGATTTTATCTCGGAAAATCCTGCTGTTGCTGAGAAATGATATCGCTGGATACGGAAGGGGGACACGCGTTGGAATGGGCACCAGCATGCAGCTAATTAAAAAATCCCCTGCTAGTATCACTATTTTTTACAAGCTCATTCCAGCTCAGTAGGAATATCCGATTGTAATTAATTCTATCCTGTCTCCAGTTTAATTAAATCACCGACATATGTTTAGACTGAGTCACTCTGTCTTCTTGTAGACGCAAAACTCAAGTTAATTTGATGTAATATTTTAGCACAATAAAATTGAGATCAACGCAAGGTTGCAGAGGGCGAGAAGTTGGTTATTAGAATTAGATTTGCCAAGTTGAATCGACTACAGGATAATACAACTAATTGGTTGCTATTATACAAGCAAAAGAGAAAAGTCAATGGGCGCTGAACTAATACTGAACTGGTTTTACAAGGACTGGATAATTGAGTAAATTGAGTGTTATTCTTCTGCGTGCGTAATATGAGATTAGCATGAAAGATAATGTGGGAGCATGCAATTGTAAAAACATATGACAACATACTTCCCTGACGCTGTATTTTTGAAATTTTCCTCCTATGGTACCACCCAAATTAAAACGGCTTTCTAGACATGCAGAGTCACTGTTTTTCTCCGTTCTCTCTCTCTCTCTCTCTCTCTCTCTGCCTGTATCTCTCAAGTTCTTTGCAAATAAGTTGGTACAAAGGAAATTAATGTATTCATTTGTCAATTTGCAGGCAACCTTTTGACCAGACGGGCAGGTACCCACCAGCAGGCCAGGGCCTACCGTAAGTCCATTTTATTCATTGAATTTCATACACTGGCGCAACAGCCGGGCTCACCATCATCAATTATCTCAGAGTGAATAATTAAGCTGCATAGTTTTATGGTACGGCAATGAAGGAAAATGTGCCTAATAGCTCGACAGTCTTGTACAATTCTAGGAAATATTTAGCAGCATTTATGATTACTTATGAGTCAAGAATTCAAGTATGTTTAAGGATGATTAAGTCTCACACTATGTGTGTGAATAAGTTGGAATGAAAAGTTGGAGCTTGTCCGACTGGCTTGGCTGGTCACCCTTATGCTGGTGAGGGGTAAGATAAACAAGATTTTTCATCCTTATTATTTTATAAAGAGCATGATTCGCTCAAATAAATTCATCATTTTGGCATCATATGTTCCTTTCATACATGCTTCCTACCAAAAATTTGACTACGCAGCGAAGAATAAATGAAGAGAGGGCAAAAATCTCACGCAAAAGAGCAATCTCTTTGAATGTGTCTCCGAGCGCAGGCAGACAGTGTGGGTATTTTGTTGTGGACGGGAATTACAAGTGAGAAGCGCAAGTGTGTTAGTTGATGTTAGTGGCAATTGCTGTCATGGAGCTGAATTATGCCTGGGACTGGTCTTGTTCCAGGCGGTATCTTGGCGAAAAAGATGAAGATTAGGTAAAGTGTGGACACATTGGTAGTTAGATATACACATGAGATAGGAACATGGAGAAGAATAGATTTTTTTGTATTCCTCTCCGTGCACCTTCCATACCGGTTATCTGTTGGACTGGTACATACGTTTGCGACCACAGCAGCCGCTCTGGTGGTGGTAGGGCAAATAAATCACATTTTTTTCACTTTCTCAGAAAGAGTGGCAATATAATGGACGACAGGAGAGATGAAAGGGATTCTTTGCCATGTCTCTTTGTTTGTTTCAACGGAAAGGAATGGGTTTGCGGATAAAGTCCGATTTCTCTTTCACTACACCATGCAAAGCACGATGGAAAAATTGCATAGATTTACGCCAACATCTTTACTGCATTGTCATCCACTCATATTATTGTATGAATGATGGAGGAAGAAGTGGAGGGGACCTACACACTTGACACTTTACCACATAAATTCACGCACACAAATTCACTAACACAACAACAACAGCGACGAATATCTACAGTTCCATGCAAAATGCTTTTAAAATTTAAGGCTGATTCTCCGTGTGTATGTATGTGTGTGTGTGTGTATCTTAGTGTTTGTGCGAGAGAGAGAGAGAGAGGCAGAGGGGAAGAAAGGATTCCTGTTTCAAAGGAAAAACAGGCGAATTTTTTAGTGTCACTTCACCATGCATGTCATATTAGTGGCATACGTGCGTGTCACGAAGGAGTAGGCACACAAGAATGGACCAGGACCTGGCCAAAGTCGGATTGAAATGAGACGGAGATAGAGGAGTATGACTGACATAAATCAAAGTCGAGTCTACAAATATGACGGTAGAAATAAATAAAGAGATTGCTTTGACTTCCCTTTTATTCTTCCGCCGGGCACATCATTCATTTCCTCCTTATCCTCTTTTCGTCCTCCATCTCGCGTAAGCCCCCAAGCAAGGCTGGACCCTCCTGCTGCATTTGCCGTGGCCTCTCCAGATGGTGCATCTCGTTTTTTTCCTCCAGAATCTAATCTTAAAAATGTTACTGCACTTACTCAAGTCAACATTGAGGAAGAGAGGACGAAAGAAAAATCGCCCGACGCCCGACGATGAGAATATCATTTCCATTTCCCAGAAAAATTGCTCTCAAGTCTTTGCAGCCTTGTTTTCGCACATGTTAGAACTAAAGTAGCTTTATGAATTGCTGCACTGTCCATTATTGTTTGAGTCATAAGGAAATCTGATATGTGAGCTCATAGAAAAATGAAGTTGAGACTCACAGTCAGTGTTCTGATGACTCTATTTGTCCCTTACGTCTTAGCATTTTCCTTCTCCTCATCATGAATTCTTGACATTTTATTTATTCAGAATCAGAGCCAGAGGAAATTATGACATTTTTTTTACATTTCTATGACGCAATTCCTCAGCTTTGTCACAAAAGCATTTCTTTCTTCATATATTAAACTTGATGCACTCTGCATTACATTAGCCTGTTAAGGGAGGTGTCGTTTGTCAACATACACAATTATGGTCATATACACTTCCAGCACCTTGTCACTCATTCACTCACAACTCAGACATTCATTCGTCTTCTTGCATTGCACATAAGGTCAGAGTATTTTCAATTAAAATGCGCCTCTTGTAATCATCACCACCGAATGATGGCAAAGTATTTGATTAAACTGGAAAGAGAAGCACCGACTTTATTCTTCTCGCAAAAGTACGGAGGGGATGAAGTGTTGATTAGATTGTCATATGTGAGCAGAGAGCATTCCTGGGCGACGTAAAGGGAATTCTTCGCCTGTCCCCTACCTCTTTATATGAGGGAATTGCATTGAGAATCGAACGATTTTAATCTCATTATAGCCTCACAGTCTACATCTCACACTCTCCCCCTCTTCTTTAGTGTTCAAATGAGCAGTTAAATAAAAAGGACCTTTCAAAGAAGAACGGAGGGAAGCGTCGGCCGTCCTTGAATATATTCAGTAAAGGTATGAGTTTCACTATGAAATCATTCCATGCTTTGACACGTCTTTGTTTACTTTGTTGAATGGCATGACATAACTAGCAAAAAGACTTGGAAAACAAACATAACACTATAGACTCCGCTTTGGTAATAGACGACCTGATTCTGGACAGAATCGGTTAGAAAAGCTCATACTGTCTTTAAAAAACTCAACCAAGAACAGATCCAGTGAGTATCGTATTAATTTTTTATTACAATTTTTTTGCTAGAATGATAGTGGGCTATTAGATTGGAAGGCGTCCACCCGAAGTGGAGGAAAAGGAGGGGAGAGACTTTTTGAGGAATTATAGGGGCCGGAGGGATGTGAGAGATTGAAAGGTCTATTGTGGGGTGAGCAGTCCAGAAAGTTAGATAACTGGAAGTTAGTGCACCTCCACTCTCTCGCTACACCCCACAATATGGCTTTGTTGGGAAACCTTTCATCAGTCTCCATTATCTCGTGATCGCTACCAAATTGCATTGCACCCAAATTACCTTTTTCAAACGGAATCAAGCTAGAAAATTAGCTATCATCACACTGAGAGGCTTAGAAAGAAGTTACTATCCTGCTCCTGTTGCTCCCACTCAAATTTTCAACGGCTTCAAATTCAACCTCGCATATAAGGAATAAAATCATAAAATCCTTCTGTCCCAATAGACTCAATTGTCTTGGTAATTCCCGTGCTGTGCTATACACCGCCGGGCTGTTGACTTTTGGAGGGGAGAGGGATGATGATTATGGCTTGAATTTATTCAGGCCTCTTCCTTCATGTCGACCTGGAAACTTACTAGGGTGTGTGCGTGTGTGTGTGTCTAGCTTTTGACAAGGCAGTTGAGGAAGGATTTCGGGAATTGCACCAAGGGAATTTGTTCAAATTACATTTTATGACAAGGAAAGATCAAACTTGTCTTAGGATTCTTATCATGAGCAAAGTAAAACCTTCTCTGGATGTCCCATCTCCATAATATTGCACATGGTAATGCAGTCTTTACAGCCTAACCTTGACACCCCCTAACTGCACAAGATTTTATAGGCCTTTTTTCACTCTGTGCTGTTACTGCGTAATATGCAGTCAATTATGTGATATCATATTGTTACGCTATAAAATTTACAAACTTGTCCCCCTCAGCTGCATCTCTCTTCTAGACCTTGCTTTCCAATCCATTCAAGTGCATTATTACGAAGTATTGGCCAGGTTATGGCTTATTATATTGCTCAGTATTGACATAAACTTGTTTCTTCCATTGTTGAAAGTGCGCATACGCACCACTTGGTCAAGTTAGGAATGATTTATTTCCAGCCAACGCTTGCTTGTGTGTGTGGCTGCATCTTAAGTGTGTCTATGCGTGTGTGCAGCATTTGGTGAGGAGCGGAAAGAGTGAAGAGTATGTATTAATAAAAGACGAAGGCGAGCTTATCATGGCCATCGAATTACCACGAGCTGACCTGTACATTGAGCAAGTTAACCCTTAAGACCCACCCGAACAGTAGGGTTCAGTAGAGATAAGAATACATGGAAAGGCATGCCAGAAGGTGCTCCAACTTACTTGTATGTAATAAGCTTGTGCTTGTGTGTGTTCATTGTTGATGATATTGTAAATTGAATTCGACTGTGTGCGTAGTGTTTGAGCCTCTTTCCTTCACCTCCTAAGACAAGATCAAACAAGGGCTGATTTCCCCCCGAAAACTTGAACAATTCAAGGTGGATGTGAGCTGGATTTTCTCGTATGATTATTACTTGGCTAATCGGACCATCTTTCACACTGGAAGGTGTACTCGTTTGAGCTCAAGCAGTACTAAAGAGGGTGGACTGATGGCCACTCTACCACGCCACATTAAAATCACTTGGCTAGCGCTACTGAGCGGGTGAACATGTTGTGAATTTTATTGCTAATTAATGCGAATATTTACATACAAATGGTGGAATCTGGAGCAAAGACCACATTGTAAAGTTGTTGAATAGCTGAGCCCGTTACAAAAGCATCTACTAATTACAGTCATGCAGGTGTGAGCAGGTAGAGAGAAATTTCCTTGTATCTCCTCCTCTGCTCCGCTACAATAGCCATATGGAAATTTAAAGCTGTTGAATTGTCCAGCAGTTTTAACAGAAAGCTACACAGGTGCTGCATATTGTAGCAGAGCAATAAAACTCTATTTTTATTACTCCGATTGTTTCTCATGTGTCTGTTATCCAGGGGAATCTACAAGATGCTGGACGGTGTGGTGCGGGAGGCCTATTGCAACAAGAGTCACAAGGGGATGGATGTAGCTATAACAAAATTACATGAGGAGTGAGTGAGTGAGATCATAGAGAAAAATAAATTGATGCTGTGGCTTTAGGTGTACATGGGTGTCACCCCATGGGGTGCATGGGAGGAAAGGCAATACCACGACCCAGCTGACAATGAATTATGTCATTTTTCCCAAAGGGTAACTATAAAGTCAAAGGAATATGTTTGTAGTAGCGCAACAGAGCTCGTACGATTCTCTCCTTATTATTTCCCAGTGTGGAGTATAGCACGAATGTGTTTTTAACCAACAGGTGAGCTGAATTACGTTGGAAAGGCATACACAATGTTTTTCAATCGCACCATCAGGTCAATGCTGGAGGTGAATTATGTGCTCTTGAGGTCAATAATGTAATATTGTGCAGGGATATTTTTCAATGGAGCTCATGCTGATTGCTAAATAGGATAGGATAAAGTATTATGCAGCTCAGTCCAATCAATGCATTTGTCAAAATGAATAGAGAGCCCAATCACCATTGTTTTCCAAACTTGTCTCATTCCCGCAGTGGGATGGAATTGATGTTGAGTAGCAGACCAAGACGTAAATATCTCCAAATATTTACAGCTCTTTGAACAGACGAGATGTATATGGGAGATTTGCACACCATTAAAATCCCTTTAATTTTCTCCATTGGAAGAAAGAGGAAGGATTTACAGTTGATTACCCACCGCACCATCCCAATATCTTCCGACATTTCTTCCTCTTTTTATGAGTCACTAGGGTGGTTAAGGATTTTTATGAGCTTCTTCACTCCACCATGGCTACATTCACTTCTTTAATGATCCTACTTTTCATGGCTCCTTAGAGTAATTAAACGGTAAGGAGAGGAGGTGGAAAGTTCCCCTCATTCTCATCAACATGATCATCATGATGATTATGGCGAAGACATGAGTTTTTGGAGAGCTGGATGCAAATCCTATCTCCCGAAATCTTGTACAGTCAGGCACTGTCGCTGAGCATAGAGAGATATAGACAGGAGGACACATGTAATCCTTACCGGTGGCTTTAACGCACGCTTTTATTTGAAGTTTGCCGATGCGTTGTCAAGTAATTGTAATAAAGATGAAAGATATCAGAGGACGTAATAAGAATTTATGAGAGTCTTCACTCGTATTTTATCTTGAAAATTGTTCAATTTCATTCCAATCACATGCTTTTTAAATGCTTCGTCGTGATTAAAGAATTTAAGATCAATTGAATACAGCCATGTAATCCTTTTAAGGGGTTCATTCTCTGGCTGCGAGTGGACATTTGAATCTGTTATTTGTACGGGATGGTTCAAAGAGTCCATAACAGAGTGGAAACCCAGCTGCTTAGTTTCCAATTGAAAAAAACGTGGAAGGATAGTTCGGAAGAATGTGAGTTTTATGCGAAATAATGCATCATATTGGCATGAGATTATGGTGGACTTCAAACCCTATCCCTTTCTCCATCAGAGGAAAGACAGAGACATTTTGGACAATATGCTCGGGACAGTAAATCATCCTGGTATGCAAGTACAGGGGCCTGTAGTGGAGAAAGAAGGCGGTTGTTGTAGTGAACGGAGGCAAGGATGGTCTCAAATCATCCTCCCTCTCGCTCATATATATGGAAATTCGAGAAAATCTTATGTCATTTAAAGATATGAATGAAATATTCAGATTACCATTCTGTGTGTGCGACCATTTGTTGGCCTTTTCTACGACGACTATTCCTTCCAACAAGTCATTTCCCCTCGCTCCGGAGGCGAGTAGCCAGTTGATAGCCCAACCATTTTTCCATCTCCCCCTCTCATATGTATTGCCTTTTTCTAAGCCTCCGTGTATAATACTCTACTTTTCCGGACCCTGATGAACTTGCCCACAGGCCGAGAGAGAAAGGAGACGGTGGTGGTTGTCTGCGGAGCAATGTCACTATTATAAAAGCCTTCTCCATTTAGTCCAAATATTCCGAGGATTTGTTCCTCTGGATATGGTTAACTTGTAAAGCAGATTGTGAGAAAGGATATTCATTGCCTGTTGAGCCCAGCTACATGTGCGGAGGACAATAAATAATACGTAAGGGGGGAAAAGGAAGGAAATCAAACATTTATTGCGTCAAAATTGACACATATTAGGACTTATGGTGAGACTTGTGAGCATCGCCCTCAACCCAAAAACTCTACCGAGTTTCTCATTTCATTCCGCTTTTGTTGGGCAAAATGCAGGAATTATTATTGTCATTATTTCCCTGTCCTCAAGCCCTCCGCCCGTCTGAATATAGATACTAATGCACTTAAGCTGTACATTACATTTGTATTTATTGCAGTCTTGGGGTTTTGTCCATTGAGTTAGCGTTGCTGTAGGGACTCATATTTGTGAATGTTGTGGCATTGCTGGGCATCCGATTACTTCATGGTTGTCTTTTTTCATGAAAAGTAGTTGGAAAAAATGGATCGTAGGAACGAAATGCGAAGGAGACAGAAACAGATGCGGGCTTTAAAAGCTGAAGGCGTGGAAGCGTAACGTTCCGAATCCATTTCACTGCTAATCATCCATCAGCCTTTCTCTCTCTCTCTCTCTCTCTCTCTCTCTCTCTCTCTCTGTCGCAGAAAATCTTGTGAACTTGGTAGCTTTTGAGATGACGATCAAATGGGATATGGCATGCTTTAATACTTTCCCCTGTTGCTTGGTTAAAAGCTTACACCAATCTCCCCACAGACTTGCGGTGGGTTTTTTCTCACCGCTCAAAGGATACACATGCGTGTGCGTATGTGATGGCGGAAATTAGCTTTAGTTGAAAGACAAACAAGAGTGCTCTGTCTAAGCTCATATTCCCGAGATAGACTTGAGGTAATTTGCATAGTAACGAGGTGACGAGGATCATATCTGATGATGAATCTCTGCTGTTCTTTTTCTCCACGCTCCCGGTAGATCAGATTCATTTCCACCTCTCTCTTCGTTATATCCGGAGGAGGAAGGAGGGTATTTTAATATGTAAATCATAAGGGGGATCATCATATTGCTTGAAGTATTGATCAGTTTAAAGAAAAATTACCATCAAACCATCAGTTGGAATTGAGTGTAAGTCTAGTGACTTTTCCCGCAGTCCCCGTGGTAATTTGGAATGCCATTTGGATGGTAATTTCCAATACGAATAATGTTCTCAGTGAGAAATGAAGCTTGAAAGGTGTGCCGTGTAAGACGGTTGATAGAATGCGTGACTGCGTGACTGCGTGAGATGAGAAATTCTAAAGAATTGTGTCTTTTGTACTAATTGATCTTACGGCCACTTGTCTATTTACAGTGCAAAGTACAAGATCCGTGTTGTTTTCTGTCTTCCGGATTAAATGAGAAAACCTAGCTTCATTTTGGGCTATTTTTCAAAATTTATTATGATAAATTAAATAAATGCTTAATTTTAGTCACGTTTAGGGTACGTCATATGCTGTGCTATAGTACGCACTTCAGAAAAATAATATTGCAGATAATCGTTCTAGATAAACTGCCAGCAAGAGTAGTAAGGAGTCAGTAGTGTCATCTCTACTTCCGCCCCAACTTCCGCATTCCTCTCAACAGAGAAAGGAAGTGGCTGTGATCTGCTGATGCTGATCTGAGTGAGACCTAGCGGTGAACCGGAAAAGGATTCCATTTCACAGTTCTGGTTTGCACCAAACGTAAGAGCTGCTGTGGAGGTCGATCCGATTCGGAGCAGCGAGCTTTGTCTTGCAGGAGCGCAGGAAAGTTACCCCTCCACATCTCTTCTATTATTTCGATTGGCACACAGCAATCTGATTGCTTATCACTGACAATGAATTTCATTAGATGTTTTCTTCAAGATATCAGTACGCACTGGCGTGTAAAATTGATAAAATTTGACAATAATAATACACGTCATAATAATACAATGTAACTTGCAAAAATAAATGAACCGTCTGAATGAATGCACGTGTTTTCATTTCAGTCCATTGAATTCAATAAGGATGGGGATTGAAAGGTGGACATTATCAGCTTTGATTATTAATTAGGTACGCACATTCTGTGAACACGACTTGATGACTGAGCTCTCGGAAGAATAAAAACTCATGAATGAATGGTGCTTGATGGGATTTAATGGATGGAGGTTTCGGATGGCGTGAATGGATGGGAAAAATAATAAATCCCTCCGCTAATACCTTCGATGGTACGATCCAGGCGGTTCATTATTATTGGATGTGAACAAGATTAGAAGGCTTAACGAAGATGTTATCTACGTACTCTATCATGGTTGTGGTGAGAAGGCTTTCTTCTTAATCTTACATGAAGCTTTGAATGATTAACTTTATGCAGAATGGGACTCTCCCTCATCACCAGTATGTTCCACAGCTCGTGTTTCTCTCTGTCTCTCTTGTACAGTACCAGTGTTAATCTCATACAACCTGAAAACATAATTTACTCACATGGCGAAGAGAGGAGGCCGTAGTAGGGGGCTGATTTAATTTTCTTTCCTCAATTACGTTGACAGTTTCAAGTTTGTCTTGTGGGGGGTTGGAATTTACGCAAATTTCGACCTAAAAGCCACTAAATGTGCTCAAGTGTCATCACCCATGTGTGTAGCCAGAGTAATGCTAGGAGTGAAATAATAATTCACTTGCAAACACACCCTAAGGTTCACCTTTTAACATGCACAAGGGTAAACAGTTGACAAGCTTCTGTTGTTTCTTCCTTATCCCGTCGTTTGACATATGAGTCACCCATAATGAATTATTCCCATGTTGTGTGCACATTTAACCAGCAGAACTGACCCTTTAAACTGACTCTTGTGAGTGACACTTTGCTGTTTGTACGTGAAAATTCTGACCTCAAAGCTTGACCAGATGAATGAAAAAGGTTAGCAAGGATTTCAAAAGACAAGAAGCCTGTGTGCATGTGATACAAATGATGGCATTAGAATGCATGACGGACTCCTAGCTGTGGAGACAGTAAATCAGAGCATCTTAAATGCGTTCAGTTGATTTAGTAACAGAAGTCAGATCTAGATTTCGTGTAGATTTATTGTATTTTTATGATTATTTATTGAAACCCACATTGTCCTGTCCCCTGTGCGAAATAATAAATGCTATCATTTGAGCACTTGCACTGTCTAGAAGGAGCGAGCTGTAATATTTCCTTTCATTAAGACCAACTGAGAACAATCAGGCTTCGTTGGCAGAGGAAACTTGATCTGGATTTGCGTGAGCAAACAGGATTTAATACTTGAATCCCAATTTGTTTTAATTAGCTTCATTCCATCTAGATTTTAATTACAAGCTCAATAATTATCGCAACACTTGAATTAATTAGGTTTCACCATATATATAAGAAGAAGCTTGAAGAATTAGATAGAATAGTGTGAGCGGAAAAGGGCGTTGATGACCACAAGTTCCACTAGAGCATCCACCTCAAAGTGACCATCAGCTGTAGACCGGGAAATCCAGCCAGATGGTCTCATGGCGATGGCCACCGCTTCCAAATTTTCATTGCGGTAATTGCAGCTTCTTTATGCATTTTAGCATATGACATGCGGATGCGTATGTTAAGCATAATTGCCACTTTGTAAATAATCGCATGTGTACAGACAGAGTAGTAACTTTTTTTTACAGCTTTCAGGATTGAAACAAGGTTAGGAGGAGTGAGGCGAGTTTTGTGTGATTTTAGTGCGGCATAAAAGTTTTTGAGTTAAACTCAATGCAGTTGAGGCAGTACTGCATCCTTACCGTCGCATTGCCTTTTTAAGCATTTGCAATTTTATTGTTTGCAGTGTAAAAATTCGGGCATCAGCGGCACTTAAAGTTGTGAAGAAAAACTGCAGACAGGAAATTTACTATCAATGTGTAAATCTTGTTGCAACAAATAAGTTACGATGATTATTATTTCATCGAAGAGATCTGAACTCAATGGGAATATCTGAGACAGAATGCAGTAAACAGCTTAGAGACGGAAAAAAATCGTTTGTGAGCACTTGTTTGCACGCTCACATCAAAATCGCCATTTCTTTTCCCAGTCCAGCGTGGAAATAAAGCTGTAGATGTACAAATGAGAGATTTATGAACAATTTCGTGTACTCTTTTGTAGTTGAAAACTGGCTTTGACACATTCCCCTTCAAAAATCAGCCGTAAAAAGCAGATACAAAGTCTACGTCTCGAGCTCGTCACGCAAGTTTTCTTTGGCTTTTTATGAGTCTCATCTGTACACGCATATGCACAGTCTACTTCGTACAACTGTGCTTGTCTCGTGCGAATCTGTGGCTAAAACATAACTTTTGCACGGTTTCTTCACCTCAAGATTTTACGTTCGAGATGTTGCTGGAGATAAGGTGACATCTTTCTCACCTTTGAGTGTGGTGGAAGAAGGATTTGATATTCAAGTTACTATGGGGATTCGTGAGCCTGAAAGCGCAGCCTCGTCAATTCCAGGGGTAGAATTCAGACTCATGTAAAAGACATCGGTCCGTTTGACTGACGAAATGGATTCGCCTTATTGGTATGCAAAGGTGGAAGTGTGGAGCCCATCCAACGTTGGCAAGAGTAACCTGGGAAATGACTCTTCGGATTCGCTCGAGAAATCTTCATTTGCATACGGTCATCATCCGTCACTGTTATTTTTCAATGCTTCTTACTATGCATTTCCCCATTACTAACGTTACCTGATCCTGTCCTCCAGACGTGCATCACACCACTTTCTTCTCTTCACGTTCACAAACTTATTGCTTTGTGTCTTGAGGCATATGGGAGTTGGATATATACTACACGACATGTTTGATAGCATGCAGCGTAAATTCCACCTCATCTAGAAATCGATGGGGTTATAATGGAACATCGCAAGCCACATGAAGCTCAGAGTGTTTTAAATTAATCGGAGCCCGAATTTCAATACTCAACTTCTAGAAAATTCTCAAGCTTACTGACTACAACGTTTCAGCAGCAAATCGTCTGTACCACCCTTGAGAGTTGGTTCAAATTGATTGATTTTGACCTTAAATGTGTCCAACTTACCGTGTTTTTGTTATTGGAAAGGTTGCTTAAGTCCCACTGAATTCAATAATTGATCTACGACAGCGCACATGGTGTTACTATTTTCGAAAGTAAAAAGCAATTCCGGCTTAACTGAATGATAAATGCTTCGGCGGTAATTATATAAGTTCAAAGAATAACTTAATTACATAGAGAACACGTACTCCGCTGGTTCTTCAAAACAATAGATTCGCCAAACCCAGCCATAGTACACGTTTTGTCGCTCCCCAAACCCATAGGTGTGCGAATTGGTTTAGGCAGAATTTATGATGTGCAATTGAAATTTTTCCTATGGCTTTTATTTGAAATTCCAGCCTCATGCCTAGAAGGGAAAGAAGAGGAAGAGAAAAAATTTAATTTGCATTCAAATGTTCCAACTTAATACCCACCATACTCACGTTTTCCCCATTTTTCACAATCAACAATCGCCTTATGTATTTTTTATTATGCCTTTTTGAATGTAGTATAGTGCTTTAAATTTTGATAAAATATCGCCTTAAACGCT